>VHZZ01021008.1:32144-42288 GCA_009801015.1 Silene noctiflora | reverse complement strand
ATATTTGTTTGCTTTACTTTATTTACATCATTTCACATTTCATTGTTTTAGTTTATTACTTTAGTTTTTAGACCAATCATCATATCAAAACCCCCTTATTTGTTACTTTACAATTGCATACATTAAATCGATAATATACCTTCCTTGTAGGATCGACCCCGACTTACCCTTACTATTGTTAGAGTTTGTAGTGGATAAAAAGTGTAATTTGGAGACTCGCGACAAGTCTAGCCAAAACTCAAACTCTAACATGGTAAAACAAGCCTTAATCATAAATTTAATTAACATGCTCAAATTATTCTAAGTTAAACCAGAGATGAATTAAATTAAGAAATTACAATGAATAAAACATGTTATAAGCATCGTATAATTTATGTAAGGAAAATCTAACCTAACAGAAGACAAATCCACACACAAAATAAGGCCATCCATCGGCACATACAATATATATATATATATATATATATATATATATATATATATATATATATATATATATATATTCCGTTCTCCTTCATTCAACATTAACAATGCAATAAACATCATAAATTAACAAAATTAAATCAATTTAATTCCACCCTATCCCGAATACAAGGACATGTAAATGAGAAAGAGATACGGCCGACCAATCTAGCGGCTTTTTCTCCCTAACTCAAGTCAAAACGAGTATTCGGAATGGTACTTTAACTCATACTCGTAGCTATACTAATTATTTGACAAGTCACTATACAAATTTAGACGATATAATACAACGATATTAAGACGGCGTAAAAAATAATAAAAAGATGAAATAAAAAGGAGAAAGGTGAGATATTATGCACCCTCAACCTACATATATCGTTGACATCATCTTGGGTCATAATCGATAGAAGATCTTATCTCGAGGGGCCGTCGTCGACGAAAGAACAAACAATTCGATAAACACGTTTTTCAAACTTGGACACCGTATTTCAAACTCAATTTGTGAACTCGTTTCTTAACCAATTTTCGATTGGAAAGATGTTCTAGAAACTGGAAATAATGTAGATTATGAAAGTTTAAAACTTTGAGGCTCTTTGATATTTTAAGGGTACTAAAATCGAGGAGGAAAAGCTGCTGGAACAGACGCAAAAAATAGAGAATGCAGACACTCGGTTTTTCAAGTTAGTTCCAGGCAAATCTAGAGTTTTTTTTAGGGATTGGTTTCTAATGGTTTGTTAAGGGATGTGTGAAGAGCTTAGGTTTCGAATTTGAGAAGAATAGGTGGTATATATAGGGAGATATGGACGGTTGAAGTAGGGTTACCCGAGTTGGACTCAGTTTGGCTGCTTGTGTTTGAGTTGTATTTGGTTACGGTTTTGTGAAATATTTTGGGTAGGTTTTGCAATGTTTTCACACTAGATAACTTAGGGGTTAATCTAGGTATGGAAACGGGCATGGGTAGAGCACATAAGGTGACAAATGAACCGTCTTAAAACAGCCCCACACACACGAGCTTACGCTCTGTTTTGGGCTGCTCTGTCCATCTATTTGGACGGGTTTTTTGAGGAGTTTTTCTTATGAGTATGCAAGATTAAAAATGGTAGGATAGTTGTCTATAGGGTAAGTAATTTGGGTATCAAATTTGGGTTGATTTGAAACGGGTTTGAAACTCGAAACAAACCACACAAACACGGGCTGCATTCACGCGGGTGGGCTGTTTAAGACGAGTTTTTGGTAGGCTTAAAGGGTGAGTTTGGCTGGGTTTATGGTGAAATTTGAACATAGGTTGGATGGGTAAGGGAATGGCTCGAAAGTTTCCTCGAAATTCGTGTCCAAATCGAGCTAAAAACAAGCTTGAAATCATATACATAAACTGTCTTAAAAACCGATTTTTCAAATATGATTTAATAAAACAATTTCACTTTCAAGATGATTTTTCAAATTCAAATTTATTTTCAATAAAATTATTTTCAATAAAAAGAAAGAAATAAATTAAATTGATCAATTTGTCAAATAAACCAATTAAAACGAATAAATCGATTAAATTGATAAAATTAACTAGATCGATCTATTAAAGTTATCCAAATATTTTATTTTCAATAAAATAAATAAATTAAAATCATAAGTAAAATGAATTTCAAAAGCATTAATTTAAATATCATTTAAATTAAATAACTGCTTCATCGACGACGTCCATTCTACATCGTAAAATGAACTCCAAATAAATGACGATGCCCACTAATAAGTATATGTTGTCCTATCATCATCGGGTGTTTGTCGGGATTTCTATAAATGCTAGTATATACAGATACGAGTATTTAAACCCGACTCATGTGCTAGAGGTTGACACCATTTAACTGGATGAGGCACTCACTTATGTTGAAGTACCAAAGGAGATTCTGGATCGCAAAGTGCGAAATACAAGGAATGGTGCGACGACGTTACTTAAAGTGCTATGGTTTAATCACAACGTGGAAGAGGCCACGTGGGAGCCGAAAGAAGCAATGAAAGAGTGTTATCCACATCTTTTCGATTAGGTATGTTTGGTTATAGGGTCGTAACACATTTATTTTAAGAAGGGTAGGAGATGATCGTGTGTGTTTTTGGGTTATTTTTGAGTTCATCGTGTACATGTTCGAGTTTGGTTCGGGTTTGTTTTTGTCATGTTTGGTCATCGTTCGGATTGTTTTTAGTTATGGTAGGTGGTGGTTCAGTGTGTGTGTGTGTGTGTGTGTGTGTGTGTGTGTGTGTGTGTGTGTGTGTGTGTGTGTGTGTGTGTGTGTGTGTGTGTTATGCAGGTATTAGTATGAACATCGAGGGCGAAGTTCGTTTCTAAGGAGGGAACACTATAATACTTCAAATTCTGGGCTATGGGTACTCGGTCGAGTAGGCTACAATCGACCGAGTGGGGCTGTCTAGATACTCGGTCGAGTAGGTTGCACTCGACCGAGTGTGTCTTTTGGATATTTTTTATTGTTAATCAGGCTACTATTTTGGTGTCACTCGACCGAGTAGGTGTTCCACTCGGTCGAGTATGTTGGGGACTCGACCAAGTGTCCGGTCTGGAATCGGGTTTTGCGCTATTTTGATTAAAACGATTATGGGGGTTATTAATTTCTAATTACGCCTAAACATCATTTCATAACCTAAAATACTTTCTGAAAACCCTCCCTAATCATTCTAATCATCATCTAAGCAAGGTTGTGTGGTAGATCATTCGATTTCCTCTTTCTCGTATCGATTGTAATAAGTTATGATCTCTTTGGTAAACCCTAGTTTGGGTAATTTAGGGTGATTGTTGTAGAATTGTATTGTGATTGTTGTAGAATTGTATGGTGATTGTATTGTGTCATTGATTTAGGTGACGAATTCGTAGAGGAGCAGTTCTAGATCGTTGTGCATTTTCTCTTTGCTGTTTGCGAATAAGGTGGGGTTTCCCTACATAGTACAATTGTACAGTTGATTGCATTGAGTGTATTATGATTGTTTTATTGTATCATTATGAGTATTGTTGTTGTGGAATGTTGGTGTTAATTGTGGATGTTATCGTGGAGCCATGTTGGGAGATGGTTTCACCCCCATATATCGCCTCTTGTGACTACTGTCATAAGGGGAATGCGCACATTAATAATCTGGGTTTTCTCGTTACGATGATCGGGGATTTTGATGTCCAGTGATGTGGTCTAGCATCGACAGGGGTGGGTTACCTGTTGTGATGAGAACCCGGTTACTCGTTGCGATAAGAGTCACTTGTTAATTTGGAGTTTGGAGGATTGCTGAGCATCAGTTGAGTTCACTTATGTTACTTACTTTGTATGTTTGTAGTTGATTATATGGTTGTACTGACCCTTCTTTTGTTTTTAAAACCTGCGGTGATCCATTGAGGGTGATCAGTAACTCTAGTAGGGTTCGATGCTTGATCTTTCATAAGGGGTTCGAGGGACACCGAGGCTTCATCTAGTTAGCATAGCTTTCGCTGAGTTATAAGACAGTTTGACCTTTGGATTTTTATCTGTTATATTTCACTTTGGTTTGGATCATGTAATAACTTAAACTTTACTATACTTTAATAAATGTTTCTTTATGGTCTATTTGATGCATACTACTTCGGTCAACTACGATGGTAGCACTCTCATTTTCTAAGGTAGGCCTTGGTAACGCCCTTTGATAGATGGGGGTGTTACAAACAATCCATCAAATTTTGGTACCAAAATTAACTAATTACAAATTCAATTAAGAAAAATTTTACAATTAGGGTTTCATTCAAGAAGTAGGGAGGGTGGTGGAAGGTCTAAGGTGGATGACAGGGGTCGGCATTGGTGGTGGTAAGGACGAGGGTCCGCGACGGTGGTGGTAGAGACGAGGGTAGGAGCAAATGGAGGAGGCGAAAGTTGTGGTGGGCGGAGGGTGGTTGTTTTGTGGGGTAAGAGAGGTAATTGTTTGAGGGGAAGGTGGGCAGGGGAGGTGGCTGTAATGGGGGAGGTTGCCAGCAGTAGAGTGGCCGGGGATGGAGTGACCGGAGGGAAGGTGGCATGCGGTGGGTGGCTGATTGAGTAAATCATGTTCATGAAAGCGCATAACCCAAAACATCATATTGACCCTAAATACGATGTTTACCTAACATTAAAATTCGCATATTAATAGGTAAAAAATGCTAAAAATCTACCAACATGTCCTTTACTAAACAACCTGCTAAACGTTGTCGACAAATTACTAAATATCTTCGACAATATTTAATGACTTTCCTAATATACCCCCACTCTAAACCCCTCCCATATATTAACATCATATTTTCAAAAAATCAGTATTCTCACTATAAATCTCTAAACAAAACGGTCTCACAAAAAAACCGCTTTTATCTACGACATTTTCGTCACCACCGCTTGTACTTTGACATATCCGCCATCTTTGTCAAACAATCGACGAGGCATGTAATCTTTCATTCTAGTTTATTTTTTTCTTAATTTTTGTTATTAATTAGTTTATTTAGGTGAATTAGGATAGAAGCGGTATTGTTAGAACGGATTAGGCATTACCCTTCCCCATGCCTAAAACAAATCTAAGACGGAATTTTTTTTTTTTTAAAATAATACACGAAATGGGGCTGGACGACGAAATTTTTCGTCAAGGCCTAGGTCCAGACAAAAAATTTGATTTTTCGTCCAGACTTAGGTTGGGACAAAAAAAATTTCGTCCAACCCTCTTTCGTGTTTTTTTCTTTTTTATTTTAAAAAAAAATCGTCTTACAAATATCGTTAAATATATTAATTAAATATTACTATTTACCCTAATTACGGAATTTCCATTATTAAATTCGAATATGCATAATTTCCATTATTAAATATACGGAATTTTCGTTGTTAAATATACGAAATTTCCATTATTAAATATCATTTTAAGTACTTAACGTCATTAAATATCGTTAACTAAATATTAAAAAACGCTATTTAATGACGTTAGAGTTAAATATTTAACAAAATGTCGTTTTTTAATAATAAAAACGACACTTAATGAAGTTAGGATATCGTGTTTCGAAGTTAAATATCATTAATAAATATATTTTTTTCAATAATTAATGTAATTAAATATCGTCATTAATTTCATTATATTTTATATCGATTTAACTAATTAACGTTTATCTTATTTTGTGATTTGATAGCTAGTAGAGGGAAAGAACATTTAAGTCGAGTTCATAACTGAAATGTCACTTCATCAGCACGAGCTCGGAGGGGGATCTAGTTTCGGAGCGAGATAGCACTGGCGGTTGGAGAGGGGAGTACCTATTCATGGACTGAGCAGGACGTGGCCCGTTTGGTTGCGATTCCCCGAGTTGTTGAGGAGGGGATTTTTCAGTGGGCTAGCTAGTGAGGAGGATAGGTGGAGGGGGATGAGGAGCAAGTGACTAGGGCCACCTGCATCAATGTTAGACGGGCGGAGAAGGGACGTTGGTTGCGGTGTCGGACGAGAGTTCTAGTAGCGTCGTGGCTCCGAAAAAGAAGAAGTCGAGCACGGGTGTCTCTTGGATGATTACCGAGTGTGTTCTTGGTGGGCCATTGTTTGCTTACGTGATTCCTATATTTAAGGGTGTTGAGTAGTTGGCGGCTACCTTCGGGGGTCTGTTCTACTTTTGACAGAAGTGGTCTTTCGCATCTTCCAGAGTGCATGCTTGAGCACTTGAACATGTCCCTTATCTCTGCTTTCGTTGAGAGGTGGCAGCCTAACATAAACAGCTTTCACAAGCCATTTGGAGAAATGACCATACTTCTTCACGATGTTGAACAGATCTTAGGTATCCGGGTCGACGGTGACATTTGTAAGGTGGAAAATGATGACGAGACTTTGGTCAATCCTCTTATGTATGTTTGTGGCTTCTCTGGGAAGTCAGATGATCAGTTAAGGTTGCCTTTAGATCCAAGGAAAAACACCGCTACTTACAAGAGTGACGATATTTTGGTAGATGCGGTGTGTCAGGTGGCGAGGGCCGGTGATAAGGATGAGCATACATAGGAGTTCATCACCGTGGTCTTAGGGCTAGCACTTTTCGTCGACCAATCAGGCGATAGTTTACGTTCTCAGTTGTTTCCCTTGGTGGTGGATACCTCCAGTATAGCATCCTATGTTTGGGGTGCCGGTACACTAGCCTACATGTACCGACATTTGGGTATGTCTTCACGTGCTAGTGTGAAGACTATTGGTGGTTGCTTGTTGTTGAAAACGTGGATCTATGAGTACTTTCCTCTTTTTAGACCCGGTCCACCCTCGGATATTCTGCCTACTCAGCCTTGCTTGGAGATCGGTTGGTTCTTTTTCTCAGTCTGCGAAGAAGCTGCTGGACTATCGGAGGGTGTTAGATGGTCTTACTACTTCTTCTGTTAGGTGAGAGCCGTACGGTCCGGCTCAGGATAAATCTTACCCTCGTACCCTTCTCTCCGGTTGTGTAAGGTTCATGGACATATTCGAGCTGTACTTACCCGATCGGTGTTTACGTTAGGTTGGGTACAACCAGGTGGTTCCGAATCCCACTATGAAGGGGACAATGCATCGCCCGTCTTCGGGAATAGGGTACGACGTAAGTATCGGGCCGGTGGCGGATCATTTATGGGACTATTGAGAATATAACCGAGTACACCTTTCTCATAGATCGACTCCAGTTACTTTTCTAGGGGAGTCTGAACCAGACTACGAGGAGTGGTTTTGAGGCGTCTCTCACCGCTCATGATTTATCCTGATCATCGACTAGCCCCCTTACCACATGACGATGCTTATGTCACTACTGAGGTAGTTATATGAATGTTGTTTCATTTGTTTTATTTTTTTTACCTTAAACCTGTCGATCATGTGTAATGCGTCAGTAACATTTTGCAGACTGCACACGCTTTGCTTGACCAGTTTTCCGACGCTAGGAGGATAGTGGATGACAGAGAACATGTTAAGTTTTTTACGCAACATGATGAACCTGGTAGGCCCATTGATTGACGCTCGACAAAACAGAAAGCGCGCGCATCCTCAAACACCTGCGATCGAGTTCAACGTAGAGTGAATGGTTATGATAGTCTTAGTGAGGGTGCTGAGGAGTAGAGTCGATTATGGACTATGTTTTAATTAAGTTGTATTTTAAATTTCCGTTAACTATGTTTTAATTAATTTGTATTTTAAATTTCCGTTAACTATATTTTAATTAATTAATTAAGTTGTCATGTTTGGAAATTAATCTTATTAGTAACATAATTAAATAAAAGTGACGATAATCCGACATAAGTGACGATAATAGATAATTAAATAAAAATTACAAAAATCCAATACAAGATATGATAATCTAATAAAATAAAAGACAACAACAAATAGCAAAAGTCGTGGCTCGAAATTCTTCCACTTAGAGAATTGGTGTCGATACAAGCCACTATAAAGAGATAAGGGACCATCATGTTGCCAACAAGGGGTTATAGGTGGCATCGGTGAAAGCGAACGCACACGGATCCTCAAGAAGTGGTTATCCCGGTGCAAAATCCATAAAACACCATATGCGGCACGTACACCAATCGGGGCTCGTAAGGGCAAGTAAGTGTTACTCGTACCCCAATGTCATACACCCTAGTCATCGAGCAATGAAAAAACAACACATATCACCCAATTATACATCGTGGCAAAACCATATAGATAAAAAAGGTTCATCCAGTTATCCTAGCCGTACGGTACGTCCTGCATAAACCTAATTCTAGCAACGTCTCGATCATATTTGTCCCTAACATAAACATGGTCACGATACGTGAAGTGATTTTGGTCACCCTGTAAAGCATGTGAGATAACTCGGTAACCACAATGACCGTCTCCGAAAGGATCAAACCACGCTTCAAGATACTCTCTAAACCATAGTGGCAAAAAAACAAGCATATGAAAGCTCCTCCAAGCCCCTATAACATAGTTTACCTCTAGAGGTGCGTAGTACGATGTGTTGAAATTCCCCGTAATGGATGTGTTAGTGGAAGTGGCGGGGAACCGTCGAAGTTGTACCAGTAGTAGTAGACGAAGTACTAGAGGGAGATCTATGAGACGAGTCTACAGAAGAGGGTCTACAAAAGGCGGGTCACGTAAAGACGTTGATCTACCTCTACCTCTACTATCCCGCCTTCGTGCATGGTTAACGACGGATGGGTCTCTACGAGTTGTCTTCTATTGACGTCCTCTCGGGTGCTCTTTCACCGCTGGCTCATTTACATCCTCCTCCTCGGGATGTAGTTCGGAGTTAAGATCATCGTACATGGCGGATCTCATATTTGGATCACAATTCGGAATTTCATAAAATAACTCCTCGAGTCGATCTTCGTTAATAGCTGACATTGTCTCATTACCATCGTACTCCAAATTCATCCAAAACTCATGTAAAACATCAAGTAGGACTCAAGAACCAACTCTATATAGACGATGAATTCAACAAGAACATAACAAACCATGTGAGGAAGTCAAGACACAACTGCAGTCAATTGTCAAGTGGTCTTCCGTCATCATGGCGCCTCTTTAGAATTCTTATCGCAATTGAATGAGACCATTCTTAGAGAGTTTACAAGCTAATCTAGAGAATAACCGATGAATCCCCGTCAACCGTTTCGATCTAGATAACTCTTACAAGTGCCGGATCTCCACGTGTTGCGTTTCCATCAACGAAATGTACTGTAATACCCGGATATTAAGGGATCCATACGGGAAGCCTTGGGAAGCTTGAGAGCAATACGGGAGTAAGATTTGACCTTACAATAGACCAAGTGGAGCTTATACTAGTGTAATATCCTGTATTTTAGCGATGGTCGACGCAAGTCAAACTACGTCTTTATAAATGTCTTTCAAATGAATTGTTTATTTAARCCGATTTATATATAAACTACTATTATCTCGTGAATCACATTTTAATAGCTACTTCGTATTCTATAACTATTTCGTAAAATGATATTCTTTATATTCCTCGATTTATATTTAATTTATAATTATTTATATTTTCTATTATTCCTTATTTATGTTTAATTCCTATTTTATATTTATTTCTTATTCTATGGTTAATATTCCTAATTACAATTTTATCTTTATGATATTAATAATATATACATACATACATACACACACATATATATATACATAAACATTTAATTATTCATTCTACGTACCTTGATATTTAGGACGATGTTTAGTGAAACTGTAACACCCCCATTTGTTCAAGAGCCTTTAGCTAGACATTCCCAAACAAATGGAAGCGCTACCATCTCGGTTTCATGAGGTAGTGAATAAAAAAGTAAAACAAACCAAAGTACTTTATATAAATCTGATTAAATTTAAACTTTTACTATTACAATTACTACGCAGCGGAAAATTACAATGTCAGAACTATTTATGAATTAACAAGTGATCTATAACTAAGTCGTCAAGTCAAGCTCCTCGCATCTCCCAAGCTCCTAGCCTTCTAGTCTCAAGCACCTGCAAGTCTGCTCCCCATTTATGGTTCATCACAGCTGTTCACGAATACACGGTCAACCACGAGGTTGAGGATAACATACATCACACACATTTACAATTTCACATTCACCATTATTCATATCACATTCCCAACGTCACCTTCTCGTTATCCACCAGAGACTAAGCCTGGGGCCTTCCATTCGTCGACACACGTTATCCACCAGAGACTAAGCCTGGGGCA
>VHZZ01021001.1:9165-19477 GCA_009801015.1 Silene noctiflora | reverse complement strand
TGGCCGGAGTAGCGCGAAACAGACGGAGGACAGGGGGTGTTTGTGCGCGCGATTAATTCGCAATTGGGACCCGAATACTTGATGGTTTGACCCGTTGTTGGTTGGGCTGGTTGTAGGGGAAGTAGTCGACCATGGTGGGTTGGTCGTGGTGGCTGGCGGTGGTCGGCGGTGTTCATAGTGGCCGGAATTGCGAAAAATAGGGGATAGGCATCGCGTTTTGGTTCAATTGTCTTAAGATGGAGATTATGGTGGTTGTGGTTGTGTCGAAAGTGAGAGGACCCCACTGCTGGAACCACCATACGTCATAGGTGACGTAGGTGGCGGCCGGTGGTAGTGTGGGGACTGTTATGGTCGTTGCGAGGGAGTTTCGTGAGGATGGCTGTCATGCGTGTATGCGTGAGGGAGTGTGAGTAGGGGTTGTTAAGGACGGTGGTGTTGGCTTGGTGGTTGGCTAGGCAGTGACTCCTAGGGCTGGGGGTGAGCACGGAAGTGCACGTTGGCCAGCCGTGGTGAGGTTGGTGCTAAAAGTCGTGAGGGTCGTGTGTGTGACGGGCTTTGTCGCGGGTTTAAGGGGTTTGGTTTATCCGTTATTCGTTTGATTGCGCATCGATAATTAATATAAATAATATAAATTGTATAATACGTAAATAATAATTAATAATTAATAAGTAATACGGTTCATAAGATGACACGATATTGAATAATGAATTAATTATATAATATGTGTTTATAGGTGACGAGTTCGTGGTAGAGTATTATTGACTGTTGACTTGAATTGCTGAAGGGACTTGCTAGCTAAGGTATTAGGATATACCTACTCAACTGTATTGATATGTTTAACTGTATGAATGGTTGTTATGGATGATTGTTATAAGTGATTATCATGGTTGATTTGATTATATGGATATGGTAATTGGATGGTTTGGATTGTATATGATTTGGATGCATGATTTGCATTGTTTGAGTCGATATGATAAGGACAGTTTTTTTGTTGGTTATTTAAGGATCATTGGCATGAGTTATGCATTGTTTTTATTGGTCGGCATGGCATTCATTGCATTGTGTTGGGTGGTGGTGTTGATAAAGGCCCGGGCTGGTGCTGCTTCTGGCAGGCTTCTCTTTGGACTACCTCAGGTGTTATCCTGGTTTATTTTCTTTGGGCTCAGGCTTTTCTGCAGGCTTGTCACTTGTGTCCTCAGGCGCGACCTTGGACTCGACGACGGTTGAGTGTTTTTCGTGATCACAGGGTGAATCGGGTGTTGAATGAGTCATGATGCAGAGGCATCAGTTGTATGGTCTCGTGTGTCATTAATTGCTTTTATCATTGCTTATGTTGTTTAAGTATATCATACTCAACCTTGTGGTTGACCGTGTATTCATGAACACCTGTGATGAACCAACTTTGGGGAGCAGATTGATTGACAGGACTTCGGTAGCTAAGTTGGGAGCTGGACGGCGTGAGGCATCACAAGGACTTAGAAGTATAGATCACATTAGTATAATGACTCAGTTTAATTTCCGCTGCGATTGTATTTTGAATAAGTTCGAGTACTCTTGAATTGTGTGTAATCAAGCCTCAACGCTAAATCGTTATTTAATTAAAGTATTGTTTTTCGTTATCTTTGTTACGCACTACCTCGGATAACCGAGATGGTAACAGCCTTATTTATTCGGGAATGTCTTGCTAAAGGCTCTTGTGTAAATGGGGGTGTTACATTATGGGTTGCTAATGAATTTGATTGTGGACGAGTGTCGTATTTGTACCTACACGGTCGTAATTATGAGTTCGGAACAGTTTCGTTGGAATGGGAAGACGACACAGTTGATATGGTTCAAGGTGAAAGAGATATTTTTAGTGATATTTTCAATGAATTCCGCACTCTCTTTTCTAATTATTAGCAAGTACGAATTTTCTTTTTGTTTGATGTAATTTTTCCAATCAAATTTCATACTGCGTATGGTTTATTTTCCGTCTTGCTTCATTTGTTTAATTTTTTAAAACGCTAAAGAAAACTCTTAAAACAAACATAAATAACTAATAAGCTTTAATACAACTAATATATAATGCTAAAATTAAAAATAAAGACTTAATTATTAGATTCTGATGACGATGGGTAACCTTCATGAAACTCGGTATTGAACAAGTCGACGATCGGCAATTCATTATTGCTCAAAGGGGGCACTCCCTCTGTTTCCCATGATAGAGGCACAGTGGCAAGACTGTGATGAGTCGTGTAATGACTCAACAGAAGATGATCAACATGGGTTGCAACCCATAGATAAGGGATTCTTTGTTTAATATCCGAATAAAAGTGCGGTTTCCCCGCATCTTCCGCCCCAGATCTAGCCTCTAATTTTTTTGCATGACGAAAACTTTCACGAGAGTCGACTTTATCAAACTCGATAAAAGCGAAGCCTTGAATACCATGCATGCTTGTTGACATAAGGTGGACTCTTTTAACCGCCATATAACCGCAGTCATCATGAAGCATTACCTTCATCCACGCTAAATCCTTCATTACACCCTTTCCATTTTCAAAACGAACAGGGATATTCTGCACAATGAAAGTGAAAGGATAGACGTAATGAGAACATGATTGTGGTTCCGTTAACCCAACAATATATATGTTTGATAAATTTAGAAAGAATAATGAAAGAAGTTAAGAGTAAATGTTTGATAAATTTTGATAAACAACTAAAACATTAGGATGTATTTATAGACCAAATTGAATAGTATAACGGCTACATGCATGTACAACGACTGTTAGAGTTATACCTTTTTGCATGCCTTATTGGTCAAATAATGTTGTTTCGAAAAAAAAAAAACAATTCAAAAAGTAATAACGGTTTTGATAACACCGTTTTTCAAACAAAAAATAACAACGGTTTACAAATCAACCGTTTTTCATAAATATAACAACAGTTATGAACCATCGTTCTTGATATAAAACTAGAAAACGGTTATCCTAAAACCGTTGCTAATAATCGATAACGGTTGTACAAAAATGTTGAGAAAAATAATCTACAACGCTCCTACTGTAAACCGTTGAAGATAGTAGACAACGGTTTTTCAAAATCCGTTGTAAACCAAAAAATTTTAACGGTTAAAAGGAAAAATGTTTCCTTAATATTGCGTGGTTGAGGTTTCCGCCAATATTTGGGAAACGGTTATATATATTACATTATTGTATGCAGTAACCCGCTGTGATAGGATCATTGTTAATGTGCAGAATTGGCGTAGTGAACGGTCTCACAAGATAACATGTGCGTGTTTTAATACATCATAACCTAATTTTCATTAACAAAATCAACAACACAATTACAAATGAAACAACAAAACATGGAACAGTTAAATACAAACAAGCAAGTCTCACTTCACAGGGGTGGTATTCGTCTTAACTCTTAAGTTAAGATAGATAAAATGTGACTATTTTACGATAAAAGGTGATCATTTTCTGATAAAAATTTACCACAAGTTTATTGTTAGAAAGTGACAATTTTAGTTATTTTTTATCATTAAATGGTCATTTTTATTATAGAGTAAATTAAAAATAACTCCCTTTTAAAATCTAGTTTTTTTAAAATTACTCCCTTATATAATTTTTTTCGTAAAATTACTCCCTTATATTACACTTCTAACAAAATTTGCTTTAGAACTCAAATTAAGGTAACTTGTTCCGTATGATTTTGAACTTATTCTCCATTGTTATACCTTTTAGAGTATAAATTAGCTCAGTTACAAATGGAATAAGTTCATTAACATATGGAATAAGTCACCTAAATTGGAGTTTTGATGCAATCTTTGATAAAAGTGCATCTTAAGGGAGCAATGTTAGAAAAAAAATTATATAAAAGATTAATTTTAAAAACTGGATTTTAAAAGGGAGTTATTTTTAATTTACTCTTTATTTTAAAATGGTGATATGTTTCTCATCTTAGGTTAAGACCGTCTGAAACAAGATTTTGTGAATACAAAATTGCTACAACCTAAACATTTAAAAGTAATAATACCTAAGTAAGAGCATACTTTATCTTACAACAAGAATCAACTAACTCATTTAAAATTTAAATAAAAAAGAGCATAATTGTCAAATTGACATAAACAAAACATGGGATTGAAATTATACCTCCAAATAACCATACGGTAATTCTCTGATTTGATTAAGCAACGATGTTAATAATCTGTAAAAGGGTTTTCTTTTTCTTTCTTTTCTTCATTGTTTCTTCCTTAACCGCTTCTTAATTTAATTGATTTTGTTGGTAGAAAGAAACCCTAGGCTATAGATTGTATGGCTTATTTCTTGCTCAAACTATGAAATGAGAAACACTATTTATAACCCTAACAAGCAAAAGAGGATGAACTGAATACAAACAATTTTACATGTCAAATTTGGGTAAAGTGATTTTTTATCAAATTTGGGAGATCCACTTGGATTTGGTGATTATGTGATTTTTTATCAAATTTGTGTGAATCGAAAATGATTTTATAAAAACTCATCGTAATTATAATGTCGTAAACTCGTAATTTAATTTGTTTGGTTACTTGTGTTTACATAATCGTATTTTGTCCAAAGAAATGATTCATCGTAATAATGAGTCATCATTGATACATCTTTGATCGCCAAATCTTCGGGAGTTCTTCTAAACATCAAACAATTATCGATAGTATTAAATCATTACTGAGAAAGAGTTTATCATCGATAGTCAAGGACATTATTAAAATACGTTAATATCTAAAATGATCACTTACGTTATTTACGTTCTTTAAATTGTTGTCATTAAGTTATATTGAACACTTTAATTTCTAAGCGAGTGATTTGCTTATGATAATATTGTTTCATACAAGATTTTTTTTTGTTTAAATTTGAGCCGATTTTGCACTTTAATTCTTTTAAGCAAACAACTAGTCTACCGAGCATTAAGTCAAAAGCATAAGTCAGTGACGTGTATTTTCTTAAAGAGCCACAAAAGTTGTATTAATATCAACATGTTTCAAACCCAAGTTATGAGTATCGTCCTTAATCCTTTTCGTAGCCGGAATGGCGATAAATACAGTCACAATCCCTATTAAAGAACATTTTATCCTACATTATATATTTTGATGTAGCACCGAAATAATCCACAACTTTGATTTACTTCTTAAACAAGCTGATCGGCTGCATATCCACTAAAGAACATATTCCCTTCGATCCACACCAAAGATAACACTTGCTTTTGGGTAGTCTTCGAAATGGTACTTCGCCCGTATTTTTCTTCATATATATATGTGTGACATTTTTTGTGAAAAAAAAAAAATTATGAAAGATTTTGGGGAGTGTATTGTTAAAAGGGCCTATATTTTAAATATCGCAAAAGGCCCCTGGAATGTTAGGGACGACCCTGGTTCAAGTAACTATATTTGACGTTTCTTTTATGCTATAAATTTTATTAAACACACTCATTTCATAAACTCTAGATTCATCACTCATTGCGGCAAATTTCAAGAAATATTTTTACATAAATAATTTATCTTGAGACGGTTTTGTAAACATCATTGAGAATGTTCATGTGGTCTTTGACAAGGTTGAAGCGCATAACTGTTTATTACTATATTTTTATACGATGTTTTTCAATATCACTATATTATATCTAAAAAATTATATCCTGTGTTCCATTATAAAAAAGAATTATTTGATTCTCATAAGAAAATGATGTGGATAAAGGCAAACGAGTAACAAATAAGGCAAAAAATGTACATGTTGGTTTATCTTTTAATTCCATAAACTTTGAACTAGGGGTTATATTACTAATTCACATATACCATAATAGTTGTATAAACAATTTTTTTGGAACATTATACCATTTTTAGTGTTGGGAACGTGAAAAATTTATATTATAATCACGAATCCAACTAATAAATGCCTGTGAGAGAATTTACATTTTGTTCAATTATATTTTTATTTAAGATTTGTAAAAAGTCCTAATTTTAGTTTTAAGAGGAAATTATTCTTTAGAGGCAGCTAAGAGTACACTAATTTTTTTACTAAATATGGTTTGCCTTAATTTTCGTATAACACCTATCTCTAAAATATTTTGTTAATAATAACCCCCTTAAATCCCTCTTGTTCAAAATCTAACCAATATCTAATCCCTAATATATCTCATAACGTTAAAAAAACAAAAAAAACATTTAAAAGGAAGAAAAATATATTCTCTCCTAGTCTTGAGCGAAACTAACCCAAGAACCTTTTTGTTCTTGATTGAATCAAAAGTAAATTAGGGGCACATTTATAATTAATAGCCATTATATTATATGTATATAAAAGTTCACATAATCATGTCATGCTAACTATCAGGCAATTTGGGTTAACTAGAAGATATTAAAATATATGGAGGCACAAGGAATGCAGCAATTATTGTTGTTGTTGCAATTTTGGAGCTTAGCTTCTTGTCTTGCACATGTGGCTGGAAATCACATTGCTGCCAGGTTAACCTTTTTCATAATTTTATATATTTTTATTCATTATCCTTGAATTTAATTTATATCATCTTTGTTAATATTAATAAATTGTTTACATATTCTAGGTCCCAATATCATTTTTGAATTTATTTATGTGTAAGTTAATAACAAAGAGGGATAAAAATAAATCATTTCTATAACTGTTTGATTTTAATTTTTTTTAATTTTTAATTTTTTTTCCAGCAATCAATCAACTATCAGCAAACAAGTAGCTCCAATACCTACCAATCCTCCACCATTATATCTCTTGTGATATCAATAACCCGATATATCAATCTACATATAATATTAATACGTCAATCATCATCAACAAAAACACATAATTAACAAGACCATAATGCATTTGAATAACTTGAAAATGAAGCTACCTTACTATCAAAAACACAGCAATATGCATGTTTTGCATGGAGATTCATCCATGTTGGTTTTCATACGTCATTACGAATCGAAGGTCTTGAAAATCCTAGCTCAAGCCATGGTGCTAGCCTTATTGATAACGATTTTACACGAAGCCATTGCAGCAAATTTCCGAGCAAATAATAATTACGATGGAATACCCTATAAGAATATCGAATTACTTACTCGTGGAGGAACCTCTAATTTGAAGTCATTACCGTTGGTGCTTCATGATCTTGCTAATGAAGGTTTACTGACAACCAAGGGTAAATCAGTCATTCTTGTTAACAATAACAAACAAATTGTTCTTCAAGGTCTTGAAGGTATCATAAGAAGCCTAGTTGTGTCACCTTTGGACTCCAAAAGGCAAGGTTTAATTCATGATGACACTTTTGATTTCTCCTTCTCTGATTGCTTTTCAATGGTGCAACTATTTATTGACCGAACATTGAAGTTAAATGGAATAATTGCGATTCGACTTAGTTCAGACCCAAATTTGGCATTTCAAGTGCCATCTAATTACAAGGTTGTCTATTTTCGAAAACTTGATGATTCTACCTTTGTCGCGATGAGAAAGACAACATATGCTAAAGCTACAACAACACAAACAAGTTCTTCTATTAGAAGAAAGTTACTAGAATTCTTGTCCGAAGAAAAGAAAGCAATTTTAGGAAACTTGGAAGATGTTTTGTTAGAACCACCGAGGTCATCCACAGGAAAGTCTAAAGCTTATTTGAGGAAAACTAAGTTTCTTCCTGATTTATTGAACGACTCTTTGGAAGGATATTCTAGACGGGTTTACATAGATGTTGGAGGAGGCCATGGGTCGACTCGTTGGTTCGAGCAAAATTACCCTACTCGTAACAAGGATTTCGACATATACAGGATAGAAACGGTCCCAGAGACTGAGGTGGATCAGTCAGACGATGCATGGGAGGGTCCGCCAACACAAATGGGGATATCAGATTGGTTGTGGAGAAATGTCAAGGCAGAGGAGTATGTAGTTATGAAGGCGGAGACGGAGGTGGTGGAAGAAATGTTAAAGAGCAAGGCTATTGTTCTTGTTGATGAACTCTTCTTAGAGTGTAAGCCTTTTGGCAAAGGTGGGAGGAGTAAAAGGGCATATTGGGAATGTTTGGCTTTGTATGGAAGGTTAAGGGATTTTGGTGTTGCTGTGCATCAGTGGTGGGGTTGAATACTGTTGTTTATTAGGCCACTTTTAAGGTTTTGTTTCGAGTTGTTTGAATGAATGTTATATGTCATTGTGATGCAAAGAAAAATAAAAGAATTTGAAATTTGTTTGTTTCATTTAAATGTCAAATTAAAAAAGTAGTAAGCTTTTTGTAAAATGCCATTTGTAAATGTTTTAGTAAAATTTGTGGCAACATTGTTACTCCGTAAAACATTTCTCTCTATTCTGTATTTACTCAACTGTGGTGAAGGTTTGTTTGGTTCGAGACGATGCTTTAAAGTAAACTAGCTAGTTGGTCGTCCGCACCCTACCGGGCGCGGTATTCAATTGTTTTTCGAAATGCTTCTTTCCTCGTAGTTAATCTATTTTTTCCCCGTAATTTTAAAATGTATTAAATGTTGTATGTATGATTTTATCTTTTAAATTTACCTTTGGTACGTCTTTTGTGTTAGATAAAATTATTTACATATATCCTGATGAACACCGTACTAACGGGCGCGGTGTTCTATAAGGTTACATTATCGTTCATCTCCGATCTTATTAATGTGAATTAGTGATAACACCTATTTATTTATGCTGAATGTCGTATATGACATATTACGTTTATGTGTTTACTTATGAGGATTAACTGTGTGTATTTTATTCTCAAACATTCCCCTCCAAATTTCTCCAAATTTCACGACATTCCCTCTGATTGTGTTTATTTAATTCGTTTTGTTTCTCATTTCCATTTACGACTTTCTTTTGTTTATCTTTCTTCCTTCTTATTTCTGTCATTCTTATTCCTTTGCCCTTTTTCCTGTGTTTTTTGTCTTCTTAATTTTTCTTTCATGTCTTATTCATCATCTTGAAAAAAAATTACCGATAGATGGTATTGAATTTATGAACCAACGTTGCAATCAGTGTGGTAAAAATGCGGTGATTAAGATATCGGGATTTGTTACCAACTCAAAAAAAAAGCTTATTTCAAATGGCTAGATTATAATTATTTTGTTCTGTGGTTATCAGAATACCACGTTCCTATAGTCTATAACAAAGGAGAGTAAGTGTCCAATGAGGTTGGTTAAATATAAATGTACTACAAATTATAAATATCCAAAAATAAGTATGCATACAGATGAATTATCGTAGAAATCACTCAAACATATACTACCCCCACATTGAATTTTGGGATGTTCATCTTTGTATCGGACCTCCACCACTTCTGAACCATATGCCATTAATCGTACCTTATTGTTCCTCAATGCCCAACACCCTCATTTTTCATGCAATTCCATGGTCCTCCTAATAACCATGTTAGCCGTCCATTAACCATTTGTTAATATTGATTTGCTTTACTTTTCCCATGTAGTTGAACAACCTGCCAATATCCGTTAACGTAATTTGGTTTATAAAAGTAGTAAATTATCTTAACTAAACCTACTATTAGTAGACACTTTACAATATGGTAGTTATGCGTGAGAAAAAAAAGAAGGCGAGTGGTAAGGGTTTAGGGGAAAAGGTGGAGAATTTGTTTAGATTTGTTTATAATGTGCTTATTTTTCTTAATAATCACTTCCCTTTCAAT
Source organism: Silene noctiflora (assembly GCA_009801015.1). NCBI lineage: Eukaryota > Viridiplantae > Streptophyta > Magnoliopsida > Caryophyllales > Caryophyllaceae > Silene > Silene noctiflora. The sequence continues at coordinate 9,823 of VHZZ01021001.1, read as the reverse complement.
TACTCCTCTTTATCCTCATCTCTTTTCTACTCATACTACTCGCCTTTCTCCCCTTAACCCTTCTTACTCCTCCACCTTTTTCTCTACCTTTCTCCCCAACCCTTGTCTCTAACGTCAAGTGAAAGTCAAGGGCACAAGCACGAAGAAGATCTTCAAGAGTCTGAATAGTCCTTTCGGACTGACCATCTGTAGCTGCATGGAAAGCGGTGCTCATCAACAATCTAGTACCCAAAGCATCCTGAAGGGCCTTCCAAAACCTAGAGCAAAACCYCGGATCACGGTCGGAAACTATCTCCTTGGGTACACCATGGTATCGGACAATCTCCTCAACATAAGCACTAGCGAGACGGTCTAAGCTCCAAGTCTCCTTAATCGGGACGAATCTTGCACACTTGGTCAACCTATCCACAATCACCCACACGACATCTTTTCCACTAGCGGTCTTAGGTAAAGCTATAATGAAGTCCATAGAAATGCATTCCCACTTCCATAAAAGAACATCTAACGGTTGCAAAAGACCACCAGGTCTCTTGTGCTCAATCTTCACCTGTTGACAAGTGAGGCACCTACCAACATAATCCACAATGTCATTTCTCATATTGGGCCACCAAAATTGGAGCTTTAACTCCTTATACATCTTATCACCACCCGGATGAAT
>VHZZ01020993.1:13167-23333 GCA_009801015.1 Silene noctiflora | reverse complement strand
AATATACCGACGCACGAACGTGGAAATCCGACAACAAGGACTAGATCCTGCTTGCAAGGTGATTAGAGTGATTGGGGAAATGATTTGAGAAATGTTTTAGGTTAAAAACTGATTATGAAATGTTTTGACGAAATATACATAACCCCCGTCCCATATCACTCTAATCAGACCGCGAAAAAACGACTTGTCAGACCGGACACTCGGTCAAGTACCAGACATACTCGACCGAGTATCTCACATACTCGGTCGAGTGCTCACAAGCAGTAGGCTGCCACAAAACACCTGACGACTTATTCGGTCAAGTACAACCTACTCGACCGAGTTCCTCTACTCGGAATCCGAGGTATTACAACAATCAATGGACATGTCATCCCAATAACCTATTTTTGTAGGTTACCGGTATTCTACATGAAGAGAGACCTAGGCATAACAGAACTGTATTTGGGCCCATCAGACTGCCTACTTTCTAATATATTGAGGCTCTACACTTATCAATATCATTACACTATGTACTTAATAATACAGTTTGAGACAGACCTAAGCCTAATGGATCATAAAACTGTAGTGGCATTAACGGTGTTACCCAACACATTTTCACAAACAATAAAACCCAACTAATTGAAGTCCAAATCCAACTGAATCGCCATAGCATATTATTCTTGGGTGTCAAATGAGGCACACAAAAAAGTGAGGAGATTCAAATATAGGACTTATTCTTCACTGTACCTCCTTTTTAACCATTAGGCTAAAATCTCTTCGATATCCCCATATTATATGTATACGTTGTTAACTACTTCCAAGTCTGCCACGATTTATTTCATTTGCAAATTGTGCATTGCTGTAAAATATGAACAACATGGACCATTTATTTGTAGTGTAAATTAAAGGAGTAATCATACATTTTAGTAAAGTAAGAAACATAATCTAAGTAATATCGATTTCCTATTATCATCTTATTATATGCCTAGGAGTATAATATATCATATTCTCTCGCATCTCCCAATTTCATGCCGACATTTCCATGAGTTTGCATGCAAAAGACAATTGCAGTAGTAGTGAATGACCCGTAACCATAGGAAAAGTATTGACTGTGTTTCTAATTTGGTTAATAATGCAAAAGGTATTATGAAAAGGGGAGTGATAGGGCGCCACCGGGTRGTRCCGAAACTCGGCGCCACCCTAATTAAAAAATAGGAAAAATTAATTAAAAACTAACTTGATTTTAGATTTTGTACAAAACACAAAAGGATAGAAACGGAATTTGACATKAGTATTTTGACAGATTCTATACTAAGAGTCTAAAACTAACATGGACTCCTATCAACTAATATATGTAAAATCTTCCATCTGTAAAATGATAGCATTATATCGCCTAAACTCCAAAAATTAACTATATTAAAAATTGAACATTTCATACATTTGCAAGGAAATAAATTAAAAGTGGAATAGAGGGATTTTATTTTGAATCTCATGAAACTCGAGTAAAATTTTGGGTTTCGGGTTTGACTATAATGTTTCAGTTTAAGGCCACCGTAGCCTGTAGGTATGGGTTGGTCATTTTGAGTCAAACAATTTAAAGTTGGGTGATTCTGTTATGAGTCGGACAACGTCGATCTTATTTATAAAGTTTTGGCCGATATAATGATCAATTTGAATGTTATAATGTTCTAGATAATTAGGTTTGTATCGAAATAATATTTTGGGTCATACGGATTAAGTCGTATACCTTTCAATGTGTACATTTTTGTAATGCGAGAGYCTTCTTCCCATTTTGGATTGCGCAACAATGGAATCAATATTGATGATCAGATTTATGTTTATGCCGATGTTGACGACGCAAATATAACTCGAGCAACTCTTGAATTTGCTTTCCAAATTCATAATTTGTAGGAGTAATTCAAGGAAACATCTAACAAACTCATGAGGTACTAAATCTAAAATTCCTAAAACACCCTTTGATAATAATTAATTTAAAAATCAAATTTGTGGTGAGGGAAATTATAATAGCAAAGTAATTTACAATTTTACCCCGGGTGGTACTGAGTTTCAGTACCACCGGGTGACGCTATCTCATTTTCCTTATGAAAATGGTGTAAAATGTATAAATTAAACAAGTCAATACGATTTTATTTCATACAAAGTAAAATTTAAAAGGTAAATATAAGTAGGCTAATTGTTCAATCTTAATATATAGAACCAAACAAATAATGAGTATTTAATCTCCATTTAAACGCGTCCGTCACATTTTCTTTGTATTAGATAATTAGCTTTATTTGAAAGAAATAATTACTTGTACAACCAAATAACAACTGAGTACGTAGTATTAAACCAGATGAGCGCTGATGAACAAAAGAAACTAGGAAAAGTAGTTTATTAATAACCTATATTCTTGCAGGGGAAGGTTCCGCTTATAGGACTTGGTGTACTTCATGATCTACACTACCTTATCTTCATTGTAGCCATTGTTCATGTCTTTAGTAGTTCAATTACCGTTCTTCTTGGACACGCTAAGGTATTTTCAATGCTATAGTGTAATCTCATAAATCTCTGTTCTACTAATTCCTATATTCATAATTCAATTGTCTTTTTATTTATTTTGATTTATTATTGTTGGATGGGATGTGGTACCGATACACAAATTTTTTTTCAAGACGAGAGTGTCCGTTTTAAACTTAAAACGGGTCAAATAACATAGATAAGACAAAAGCATAATGTCTATATATATTAACAAAAAATTTGTCCCGTTTATGCAACTCAAATGCTATTTGACCCGTTTTAATCTTAAAACGGTTATACTACCTTATGAAAGACTAATTAGGAGTATCAATATGTTTCAGGGGATTTTAATTCCTTCGGTGAACATATCCCATTCAGATCTTTAGTGCCACGACTCCTCCCGCATTACGTCAATTAACTGTTACACAACAATGGTTAAGTACGGTTCAATACCGTTGTAAAAAAAAACACGGAACCGTTATAAAACTTACCGTTGCTAAATGTTTACAATGGCTACTGAAAAACAAGAGACTGTTGCAAAATAATGAAAAGACAACGGTTATGGCAAAAACCGTTGTTAAAAGTGTAACAAAAGACAATGGTTATTGGCTTAACCATTGTTAAAAGTGTGACAAAAGACAACGGTTATACAAGAACCGTTGTAAAACCTGTGTCAAAAAAAACCGGCTATGCAAGTACCGTTGTAAAAAGTGTGACAAAAGATAACGGTTTTGCACAAAACCGTTGTCTTTTGTCACACTTTTAACAACGGTTTTTTCAATACCTGTTGTCAGATTTTTTGTCTTTGTTTTCTTTTTAAATATTTTGATCAGCGTGTTGGAGCTATTAAAATGCTATTTTTTCGTTCACTAGCATTTCAGCATCTGTATATACACATAATGCCTTCACAAAGAGAAATTTCTAAACAAAAGTTATAAAAACATTCATTACTGCATCAAAACAATAGTCTAATTTTTACATAAATATCAATTCCCTATACACGGGTTTCTATACACATGTTTTCACATAACATCTTATCGATTAAAATGGTACATTATTACATACCTATCCGATTTTGTATTTCATTATCATATAAATACTTACTCCCTCACATTATTAAAAATCTTTCACCTTGTCGAGCTCGGCACCGAACATTAGCCCATTTGCGTATTTGTTGCCCCGAATAGATATTGGCAGTTCCCTTGATAAAATACTATAGAAATGACAATAGAAATAATAGAAACTGATAAGATATATAAACACTTACTCAAATGCAGTATACTTAAGATACTCAAATTTATTATACTTAATATTATACGTACAATTCAAAACTCTATCTTAGGAAGTGCAATACTTAAGAATGATTAAAAGATAACAAATTAACAATAATTGATGCATCTCTACTACTTAATGAGAAATTTATACATTATAAGGCAGACCACATATTTATGACAAAGCGATAACTAAATAGTAAATAATGTATACGTAATTAATACCTCAAGTAGATTTTTAGGTGAAGTTGTAGAAGTTCTACTCTCTTTCGATCCTTTAGCTACATTAATCTCCTACAAAATAAAGGTAATAATATTATATGACTAAGATGAATATAAATCAATAAGCAATCAACAATAATTCAACTCAATAACACCAAAATTCACAGCATTTTCTACCAAAGATACTAAATTACCATGATAACACATACTTTTGGATACCACATCACTATAACTTAGCCTTACACTTACAAGTAGTAGAAACAACATGATAACACATACCTTCGAAAATCAAACAAAAAAACTTGTAATCTAACATATGGATAATAAACATGTTGTCACGAAAGGAGTGACAACAATAACAAACACGATTTTCAAAGATTCCACATTTGCATATACCTTGCATTGGTTGCAACCTCTTCCTAAACAATGTTATACTGATTCACCCAATTAAACTTTCAAGAACAAGATTTATTGCAAATAAATGGTACACATCAATAATAGTTTATAAAAGAGCGAGATCGAGGGAAAAGAGGCACAATGGTTTATGATGTAAAATTTAAGTAAAATTTACCTGATATTGGCGGGGGTGAGAGGCAGGGTTTGCGAGAAAGAGGGTTTGTGTCCAAGGGTTATTAGGAATAGTTGAGTTGAAGGGGTTTTAATAAGTGTATATATACAGGAGGGTGAAATATTGCAACGGTTCTTCTAATAACTGTTATTGTTTGTCACACTTTTTACAACGGTTCTTGCATAACCGTTGTCTTTTGTCACACTTTTAACAACGGTTATTGGCATAACCGTTGTCTTTTAAAGTATCATTTACAAAGGTTCTTCTCATAACCGTTGTCTTTTGTCAAACTTTTTAACAACGGTTATGCCAACTACCGTTGTCTTTTGTCATTTACAACGATCTTCTATAACTATTGTCTTTTATCACATATTTTTTATTACGGTTCTTCTAACAACCATTGTAAAAACGATGAATAAGTTTTGTGCCTAAGTTTCCGCCAAAGTTTGACAACGGTACTCTTAATACCGTTATTATATGCAATAAACCGTTGTGTTTTGTTCGTTGTTAATGCTCATATTTGGCGTAGTGCAGCAACGTAAAAATTGTGCTTTGTTAGTTATTTTATTACTCCTCCGTCCCGGTCATATGTTGTCATCCTATTCTGGCCATTTTGGGGTGTCTCAGTCAAATGTTATCTTTTCTATTTTGGGAATGCATCTGATGAGCAATTTGGTCATTCACACTCAATCTTGTACTTGTCATTTAATTATTGATTTTTTTTTCTTTTCTTGGTCTTTGTGCCAAAATCAAAGAACATCAATTGACCAGAACGGAGCGAATATATTACTAGTTCGTCTCCAATAATTTTCGACTTATGTTTTAGTTACTCTGATTCAAGTTCTTGGTCTGCCAGTGGATAAGTTTGTCATGATATTTTCCCGCAAATTGTAGATAACTCAATGGATCAAATGGGAGGAGAGCATTCAGTTGAAAATGGGACAAACAGACGAAACAGGTGATTCTAACTAGAAAAGCTCTTTTAATATTAACCTGCATGATGCAATAGTCGAGTTCAACGTAATCTTAATGATAGTTACACTTTACACATGCTTTTTAATGTTCTGGTTTAAGATTTAGCCTCCAAAGTTGAAAGCCAAATCAATTATATTAGAGCGGCCAATGGGATGATGATGGGGGTTGGTGTCCAAGTTATGTGGTAAGTTTATAACGTACCTTTCACTAATCTTTCCTTAACATTTTATAATACTTGTAAATTAATTTCACATGTCGTCTCGATCACTTTAATACTACATTCAAAATATGTTTGAATAGTTTATTTTTCATTGTTTGGGGCCTGGTTGGTATCAGGTTAATTACTTGGAATCTATGAGGTAATAATCATCAAAAAAAAAAAAAAAAAAAAAAAAAAAAAAAAAAAAAAAAAAAAAAGATATGACTAAGGGCATTTCATATAAGAAACTCCTTATTTTCTAGCTCAATGGTTAAGGAGTTCCTTACATGGTATGAAATTTCTTATATGTTCCCATTACTATTGCCCTAAGCAGCGTTACTTAAATAATCGTTACTTTAACCTTTGTTCTAGAAATATGTGTGCACTAAATAACTTTTAATTTTTTTTTCTCAGAAATCATTCTTCCGGCATCTTTTCGGAACGGTGGAAATAAGGGATTTTCAAGCAATAAGATTTTTCGTCATTGTGGTAATATTATTTAAACTATGTTTTAATGAACCAATTGGCGGCGAGGTGGTGATATGAGACTAACTATTTTAATTGCATTGAAAGAAAAAAAAAATTGTTAATCGAACAAGAGGATTTTTTTCTTTCAATTACATTTCTCACACTCCATTTAAACATGAATTAGGACTGAAATTCTTTCAACAATTATTTGGTCATGACTCGCGAATTTACAATGTAATATAGAACTGCCAACAATGACACGATACGAACCCGGCACGGATAGGAGATTTAATTGGGTCAGTTTTGGGTTGAACTCCCTAAACACGAACCCTACACGAATGATCTATTTAATAAATTAATCCTATTTTTTTATCCTTCATCACATAAATATACTAATATTTTCCAAAAATAGGCATTACACGAAAACACGACACGAACCTGACACAAAATTAACAAGTTAAGGTTGAGGCTTGATGACCTATTTATGTAAGTGGATCGACACGAATACACAACACAATATTTAATTAGGTTTGATTTGGGTTAAAGGGTTCGTTACCCGTTTACATGTGAGAATTGATATGAACAAAAACTCGACAAGATCTAATGTAACCTAGTCTTGATTTGTGTGTCATAATATCATCAAAATCACATGAAAGTGTATCCACAACGCCATGATAACCTTTGGTATCAAAAACCTTATACTTAATACTATCATCACATATATCGGTTTTCCTGCTATGTTCTTATCAAGAGCCTAACTATTTCAGGCGTATGATGATCAGGATCTTACCTTCAACTTTCACCACTATATGTTGTATACATATGAAGAACATCTTAAAAACCTTGTAACAATAAGGTATACAAAGAGCGATTATCATGACTTTCATATTGTTTCTTCATCATAAATCTTACCATTTTTTTTTGGCAGATGGTTTCTATGGCTCTTTGTTGTTATTTCCTTAATGTTTCATGTGGCAGGTATATTTTACATTTATGGAGAATTTAGGTGGTTATCCTAATTTTTGCTTCCTTGCATGTGGTAGTTATTTGTTTGAATAAGAAAACTTTGATTGAGCTAGTTGTCAAACACTTCCAAAAAAAATTAAAATACCTAAAATTTTAGTTAAATAAACTACTTTTATAGATAAGCTAGCAAAAATGTCTTACCAAACACTAAGATATTATGTCTTAATATTTAAGCCCAGGGCTCGAACAAGAAACTTCTGGTTAAGCTAGAACAACCCCTTGTCAGTTGATCTAAGTGCTCATGGGTGATTTCTATGAACTTCTAATTCACCACAAATTAAGTAAGTTCATCAAAGCTAGCTATTGTTACTATTGAGTATTGACAAAGACAAAGAATAACTTGCCATATTTGTAACTAACATTTTCCCCTTCAACTATTATCTCATCATTAGGGTGACAACGTAAAGGATAAGTATTTTTCTCTATCTTCAAATTTAACCACAAATCTAGCTATATAACAAACTAAATTACTCAAACAAACTAAATAACGAACGAATTGAATCTCTAAATCAATCGAATGTACAAAATATACCAAATAATAAACTTTACTAACAAAAAAAGAATATTTTAAAATTAATATGTAACAAAGTATGTTTCCTTTAAGAAAGGTAGAATGAGTTAATGGAGTAATTTGGGTAATTAGGGTGAGGGGCAATTTGGATATTTATTTTGTTTTCGAGTATGTGAATGGTGAATGGTGAATGGTGAATGGGGGTTATTATATCTGTTTTATTGATCTTACGTAACTAGTCATAATGTGAGAGCGCGACCAGCTTAAACATAAAACTAGTCGTTGTCTCACGCGACTTGTATGCTTCCTTTAAAAAAATTTGAGAAAGAATGACCTTCCTTCCATAATGGATGCTTGGGTTCCTATGTTATAGGTACCCGAGTAGATATTTGAGATAGCGACCGACTTAAAATCTAAAAAATAAAATAAAATGCGTACCAGTTGAAGTATGAGGCAACAACTGGCTATCGAACCTGGTAAAAAATACAAATGAACAAGACGCATTTTATATAAGGCCTTGTTTTTTTAGAGTGAAATTGTTTAAACTTAAGTGTATTTAATGGATCTGAATAGAATTAAACTGAACTTAAATAGACCTCAACTGAACTGAATTTGATAACTTATACTTGAATAATTCATTTTAGATAAATTTCTTTAAAATCTTATACCTAAAATCCTATCTTTTTCCAAACTTAATACCAAATCTCCCATATCGTATAAGGACATAAAAAACAGTATTACCTTTACTAATTCACCCATCACCACCAACTCCCCATGTCATTAAACCTTAAACTCTTACTTCCACCAGAAACACCTGATTACCATCACAACTACCCACTTCATTCCCCCTACATCACCAGGCCACCACTACTGTCGAACCCACCCCATTAAACACTCACAACTTACTCACAACCTTGCAAAACTCAAATCCGCAACACCCACATACACACAAACCAAACTAACAACCCCACCTATACCTAACCACAGGCGCAGCACCGTTACGGGTCACAACCCCCACTTACACCCTATGTCCCTATCCTCCTTCTAAAAACACTCCCCTACCGCTAATAACCCACTACGCCCACCCTAAAAATCATCATATCTGATTTTTTTTTTTTTATTGTGGAGGAGGCATTTTCGGCGGTGGGGTGGGATTTCTTGGGTAGGAGGTGGTGGCTAGGCAGTGGGTATCTAGGATTTGAGTAATGGGGCGCAAAAAAATAATGCACGACAAAACATAAGATAGTTGGCAATGGGAGTTTGAGTTCATATATATTGTAATTTTTTTGTTTTAAAGCATACATTAGGAGAGATATCGTGATGAAAAAAATACACTGAAAAAATTTATGAAACTTATATTTCACTACACAGTCGTCTACACTTATTCGTATATTTAGAGAGACATCGAAACAAAAACTAGTACTTACTATACTTTGATATGTAAAAATGTTTTTTTAATATTAAAATGAAAGAAGCATTAGTTTGGGAGTTATAAAATTGTGTACTTTTCTTATCATGCTCTCCTATGAAACTATGTGATGTATAGACCCTCCACAACAATAAAAAGATCTCCTTCTAAAGTTGATATTTTCCCACTCATACCCACACAACAACAAATTGTTTCTATCATAAAATGACTTCATCTAAATACAAAGCGTCTTGTTTGTGACGGACACTATTCGTCACAAGCTGAAAACGGATAGTGCCCCTCTCACAATAAAGCAAGTGGGAGTACAAGTGGATGGAAAATAGAGCATTTATGTTTGGTGCCACTTATATATTGTGAGAGATGCGCTATCCATCTTCAGCTTGTGACGGATAGTGTCCGTCTTCAATGAGAATTTTGTGATCCAAATATGATGGGAGTCACAATGAAAATTGTAGCTTTTGTTGATTTTTTTTATTGTTTTTATTAATTATTTTATTGTCTTTTTTTTTGTGAATGAGTGAGAAGGAAAATTGAAATGGAAGGTTAAAACTTATTGTTGTGTAAAGTTTTCGACAAAAATATTATCTTATGATAAAATGAGATAGATTGGTTGAGAATCCACAAAAAAATAACAAAAACTTATTATTGTGGATGCTTTAAAAAAAATTTGGCGATCTGAAAATAATGGCATAGTTTTGAAGAAATGAGTTTGTAGGAAAAATCCGTATATTTCATCAAGAATTTTATTAGGATTATAACGAAATTATAAAATATGAGAAATACTAGTCATAAACGAAAGGCAAACAAAAGGTAAAGAAATTAGAATTAACCTTTTGTCCTAGCAATATGGCCTAAGAACAAATATCGAAATCGATATTCTCCTAATCGTTGCACCCAGAATGTGTCGAAAATATGCCTCAAGTCTTGCTAGAGAGAGTTCCCAAAAATTACTGTTAATTTTAGGTATTGTGTGATTTTTGTGTTTGAATCAGGAAAGAATT
>VHZZ01020989.1:7401-17601 GCA_009801015.1 Silene noctiflora | reverse complement strand
TTGTAAATATAATCAACAAATAACCTCTACCTCTAAAAAATACAAAACCTCGATTAATTTAATGAATTAAATTAAATATTATTTAATGACATTATAATAAGATATAAAATTCCATTAGTCAATCATCGCATAATTTGAATAATAAACTTGTGTTGACCCGAGTTCTAAATTCGACCTCAACAAACTCACACAACTAAATATACATATATAAATATAAGGGATTGATCAACCTGTATCAAATAAATTTGATCAGTTAATAATTTGGATTCCATCCTATAGGTGTGACCTCAAGGGATCAACTGATCACCACCGTCAAACGACAGTAACGTCAAACTCTANCCGATAAATGTTGATCAGTTGACTATATAATGTATCATCCCTTATATATTCTTATTATGAGATTTAAATATGTGATCGCACTACTGTTGAGGACATATACTCCAACAACTGGCTCCCATAGTTAGCTCCCCACGGCTCAGTGAAGCACCCCCTCTCAAAGCTCTCTGATGCACCCCCAATAAGCACGGTTCACCCCATAGCAGTGGAAAACCCCACTGTCATCACCGGGTCCCCTCCACCACACCGGTTGAGAAAGCCCCGCCCCGATACCCTGCTGCTGAGTCATCTCGTGAAGGCCCCTCAACACCAAAGTGTTGGACATCCGCTCTGTCAGCTCGCTCATCTGCATCCCAGGGTCATGCACGGTGGGATAGCCTGGATTCTAGTACATGGGGCCACCCTGGGGTACTTATGGGGTCTCCTCCGGTACTCCTCGAGTAGCTCTCGTCCCACTAGGTTCCCAGGTTGCCTGGGTGTCCTTCCTCTTGCTAGAGGCTAGGGTCGACTCTAGCATATCATGAATTACGTGCCCCGGAATCAAGTATGTCTGGTCCTCGGGTTCCATGTAGTCGATGCACTCCTCCAAATGCTCAGTCTCTTAGAGGTTAGCCGGGTCGGGTAACCTCATCCACAACGTGCCCCTAACCCTCCATGCCAAGGTCTTATCATCCAACACCCGAAGCCACTTCTGATGGAGGAAGTAATCCTTATCCAAAGCAGGTACACTCTTGAACATGGCTGGAAAGTCGGGATAAGGCTCAAAATTGGCCAACTTTTGGGCTAGCCGGGTCACTATGGCCCTGCAACTAAGGTGACGGTGGGGTAACTGGGCCATAAAAGCTAGACTATTGGACACGATCGCCTGTGCATTATAATAGAACCTCACCTCTCGCTTTGGGTTCAGATAGGACATCAAAAGCATCACCTCATGGGAGTTGCGCTTACTCACATCACTCCGCCCATACAACAAGCTAGTCATCATCCTCRGAAARATCTTACAGGTTACATGTTGCACATMATTGATTAACATAGCACTCACATTGACCGTCGCCCCGGTCAATGAAGAGAAGTACTCACTAGCCCGGCACTCCTTGGCCACATCCAAGTAGTGGTCCGCGGTAGGCTTCTCAATCCCCAAGGCCTCGGCAATATCCTCCATGGTCAAGTCAAAGTCACGGTTCATCACCCTAAAATGACAAGTCTCAGCATCCTCATTATACGTGAAAGAGCTCATGAACTCTAATGTGAGGAACTCGTAAGAGTGTTTCCTCAATTGGTACAACCCCATGAACCCCAAAGTCTCAAAGATGTGCCTCACATCGACCTCAATTCTTAACTCCTCCAATATAGCCGTGTCCACGCACCTAGTATCCCGAATGGTGCGAGTCATCAGTGACACAAAGTTCTCCCGCTGCCTAAAATCAGCGAACTCAACAGACGGATATCGCCCCACGGGTGGAACGGTCGGAACCTGGCTTCCCTGCCCCCTCTTGGCCCTAGCTCTCTTGGTAGGTGGTCGGTTTGCGTTGGCTCTTGGCATGCTGTATTGACATCAATAGACAAACAAGAGAAAGGCTCAAGAATTGTAAACAAAAGGGAATTTTCAGTTATCCTCCAACAACACAAGTAAAGCTTTAAGACGGATTTTTCGCTCAAAGTACCCAAAATAAGTTGCAAAACGTGGTGACACTAGCATCCTATGGTCTTTTCCAGTTTAAAAAGGAGATTAGAAGCATGAAAAACCAAAATTTCGGATGAAACCCTAGAAAATTCGAATCCAATTGTTAATAAATTTGGCTTAAAATTTCAGTTTCTAGTATCAAAACAAGAGCTAAAACAAGTTCCATCATCATCTACAACATAAATCTAAGCTTAGAACCATGGCTTTCAATTTCTAATTGGGGATTTGTTACCAAAACATAAAGGAAATAATGGAAATAGCATTGCCTTGCAAATTTGTAAAGATGAACAAAGAAAGGATGATGAAGGCAGATTTGAGGCGTAAGAACACAAGATCTTTCAAGCTTTGATGAAAGAAAACGATTTGAGAGAGTTTGGAAGAGAATATGTGTTGAGTTGTGTCGAAAATAAGGAGGAAAAGAGGTTTATTAAGTGAAAAATTTCAATTCGTGATTCCGGGTTTATTGGGGCACTCGGTCGAGTACGAACCGCACTCGGTCGAATATCCGCCACTTGGTCGAGTCCCAGGTACTCAGTCAAGTGTCCAAAATGGTAGATTCAATCAGATACGGACTCGGTCGAGTATCCTTCGAACTCGGTCGAGTACGTCATTGTACTCGGTCGAGTTCCCCAAAAAGTCAACTCAACCGATTATGTTGTCAATATCAGTCGTCCTGCAATAGAAATACGTCGTTCGGAGTCCAAGGAATGTCCCAGAACTCGTCACTTAGTTAGCCTTTCCTCACGAGTCCACTAAACACATACTGAAGATACAAACTCATGCTAACTACTAGTACCTTACGGCCTATCGACTCAAAACGCATAACTATACCTGGTAGCCTCATACCTATAGTTTACACATACCAAAGTTCAAGAAATTCAGTCACATCATCACATTCTCTACTTTCCACCATTACTTGCACACCTACCCCCATGGCAAACATTCACAACTCATACTCTATATCATGGCACTCGCAAACAAATAAGATACACACAACCGCACACATCAAAACATATTCATCATATAGCACACAAGTAAACCTAAACACAGTACCCCACCCCGAGTTTACTAGCCTAAGCACATTGAGGTCGGGTTTCTGGACTGAGGGCGCCTTCTCACTCAAAACCAATCATAAGCGGCTCCCAATATACATGCACCCGGTTCATTTTAATTGACTTCCTATGTTCATTATGTTCATTGGTTACAGGTTCCAAAATCGTCGCTCTGATACCACTTTGTAACACCTCCACTTACCAAAGAGCCTTATCTAGTCTTTCCGTGATAACAAAGGGTGCTACCATCTCGGTTATCCGAGGCAAGTACATATCAAATTAATCATCTGAGAACATACATTATATATCTTACAACTTTACAAAAGACTGGTGAAGCATAAAACTATACAGAAGAAGATATACTACAACTGGCGACACAATTACAACTACTGATATCGCTACGTCAATGATCTTTCATCCCCAAAGCAACATCAGTACAGATAAGCATCCAATACAACAACTAAACCTGCAAGATAGTTTGCTCATCATCCCTGAATGGATCATCACAGTTTTGGAAAACAACACGGGGTCAGTCAACTGTACAACAATATATAATATAATGCATAAATAACAACCAACAGCCAGCAACCTCTATATCCCATCTCCATTACAACCAAACTGACAACACACTGAGGTGTGTAACCCTGCCAGTGGGGACTGCAACCATACAACCAAAGTCCCCGGACCGCAGCCCGAACCCAGTTCCTTAATTTGCACATCCCCCTTACGCTGAGAGAACGCAAGGGGCGAACAATGGGGGTGAGACCACCTCTCATAATGGCTCAGAAACCAACCAACTCCAACACCAACAACCACTACCATCCACCACATACAACAACCACAACATATACAACAATCATAACCAGTTAAACAATCGTCACATTAATCACATAATATTCTACAAGCAACTGAGTAGGGAAACCTTACCTGATACGCAATCCAAGAAATGTCATTCGGCGCACACATGGTCACGATACACCGCTACCGACATCTACAACGATGATACAACCAAATTACACACGATCATAGCCCTAACCCAAAACCAATAGATGGTGACGATGACTTACCTTATCGGACAATCGGACAACTAGGCCGGAGTCGTCATACATATCCATTCCCATGTTGGTCTCCCAGGTAGATGTTAGTAAGGTGAAGGGTGAAAGGTAGAGGATAGATACTCAGATCTAGGGTTGTGGGAAGGAAAGGGAAAAAAAGAATGAAATGAAAACTATCGACGAATTATGACAATCGCGTAATATATTATTACGTTGTCAGCCGCCTACTCGGTCGAGTAATAACATACTCGACCGAGTCAACTGCACTCGGTCGAGTACCCCATACTCAACCGAGTGTCTCATACTAGGTCAAGTCTGAGTCAACAAAAAACGAGTTCTAACACGTTCAAGGTCGCACAAGTCAACTAAGGTCGGTCAACGGGCCCTCAGGGTCAGTTGACGGGTTCTCCGAAAGGACGGGTATTACACCTTTAATAATTGGAAGACATCATATTTGACTGGAATATCAATAAAACAATTTAATTACTTTCATAAAAAAGTAAAATTAAGATATCAATAGTATAATAATGATATAACATACGGACAAAGAAATCATAGCTAACAGTACATACCCCATAACAATTGAAAACAACAAACTTCATAGAGTTTGGATTGATTAATCATGGTTCATTATATAGAGTGATAAAAGTTTGACTACACTAATGATTTTATGCATACAAAATCAATAACTAATGTATAAGATTTAATACATAATAGGCAGTGCACAAAATTGTTAAATAAAGTCTAGAAAAATTAGTTACTGCAATAAGAATCTGATGGAATCATTCATAAAAGAAAAAAATAATAATAAACCACAGATCATATGTTCTTAAGGAGTGCCACGTAAATTCTTAAACAATTGTTTCGATTTACAATTCGTCAAACTTGAACTTACAATATAAGTTATAACATACTAGTAAGTAGTAACATGAACGAGTTTTTGCAACTAGTAACTCACGGATATTGGACTGAATATAAACACATGCATCAATTATATAGGTTTTTTTCCTTCTACATATATCAACGATATAACAACAACCGCATTAAATCAAATTGAGAGAATACACATTGCACACACTGAAATCAAAATCAGACGTGGAATATGAAAGTCTGACGGTTATTATTATGGCTAGTAGTAGTAACGTAAGAGACGCAAGTCATGAATTATAAGATGAATATCAAAACGCACCTACTCAATTCGGTAGATTTCGTGCACAATTAATTATATGCTTGAATAAGTAAGATATTAATGATTACATATAAAAAAACACTCAAAATCATCATGTTATAATCATGAATCAACTATTTTGAAATAAACAAAAATCAAATTTGAAGTATCTTATACCCAGCTAATCCGTATATTAAACCAAAACAGATATCAATATCCAGTCTAAATTACCAGATTACAACAACTTACGTCAAGATACTAATGAAGTTGAATTATTAGAGTATCTAATAAAATTTGAACGCCAAATCTTACCCCGCAAATTTTATTCAACACCAACAAATAGAACTAGAAACATTAATAATTCGTAATTAAGTCATCAAGTGGAAGAACATATGCAAATCAATGAAAAACGTAGCTACTGTGTATAACCAATATATATACTTCCGTACATCTCAATAAACAAATATGGAGTTAAATGAAAACGTACCTTGATTAGCGAAATATAATAATAAAATTTGATATGAACCTCCTGATTATTAGATTATAATAATACATGAACAAAAATTAAGTATCAATTCGCTCAGTCGGTTAAGACTCGTGCTGATAACGTATTATAAAATATAGAGAAGAAGAGGGAGTGATAGTAGAGAAGTATGTAATTCTTATTAGTACAAAGGGGTATATATACATGATTACAAGTAAGAGTTATGTCATGGAAATGTGAAGGGACAATTCTAGAATCACCTTACATTATGGACATCCATAATTTTTTGCATTATTTGTTGATTATAGACCCAAATTAGAATTTTGATATGATATTTCATTTCATTTTATGCGTGTATGTAAGTATTTTTCGTATCTTGGAATTTAATTTATTTTATTTATATATGTTGGTAATAAAAAAAATGTCACAAGGTTTATTAAATATTTAATTTATTTAATTATATTTATTCAATTCGTAAATTAATAAATGTAGATATTCAAGTAAGGAAATAAAAAAGCAGTAAAAGTTAAGTGGAAAGTTATGGTGGGAAAGTCTGAAATGAGTCTAGGCATAAAGTGTATTTTTTGAGTGAGTCAGAGAGTGTTTGTGTCTGAAGAATGAAAAGTTAGTGGAAAGATGAGGTGGCAGAGTCTGAAGTCCGAAGATGAGTCTGTGGTTAAACTTAGCCTTATGTAAGTTGGGCGCTAAAAATGAGTTATTTTTAGATTGAAATATTAAGATAATTGAAAAGCTCACAATCTGCGTTGCTTTGTTGTATAGGAAATTTGTCTTTAGGTTGTTTATGAAAAATATTGCTTCGCCTTTTATGATCAAAAGCCGTGGCTAATTAGAGTATGTTGTTAGAAAGAAATTTTTAAATAATATCAATAAATTCGTGTAAAGAATAGTTTCATTAAAATTCACATTTGATGTCATTTATTACTTAAATTTTTTAAATAATTTTGTAGTTTCGATTTTTTTTTCTCAAATTAAAGTACAGCAATGAGACGTAAAGTATTATTGAACTGTCAATTTAAAATGGTACCTTGTTCACATTTTAATTATTAAGGGAGTATGTATAAATATTATACTCAAAACAAAACCAGCATGACTTGGGGGATATATATCTTAGGGGTATTTGGTTGGAGCTACTGAAATGGATTAGAAAGGATTCAATCCATTTTAGTGCTTCACTGGAGCATTTTCGAGTACAGTTACAGATTTGATGGATTCTAACTTCATTTCAATTCCTTGGAATATGATATCCACCTCTTTCCTCAAGTTTCTAATTCCATTTCATCCAACATTATTACTAAACAAGTATATGTGGTTCTAACTTCATACCTTGCTTTATGGTATTCCATTAAATTCCAACACTTTTAACCAAACAACTCCTTAGTATATATTTCAAGAAACCAAACGTTCCCAACAAGATGACATTCATGTAGAAGAATGAACTATTGCCAAACAATTAATGAAATTGATCTCCTCTTGCCGTATCTTTTTATTCTTTCTACTCAAGACTTGTCATCTAATTCGGTATTTTAGTACAAGATGCTTATTTGAGTTTTTATGTTGTCCGAAAACTAGAGAAATAGAAGCAACTCTTGGGGGGGGGGGGGGACTTTTCGTTTGTGACGATAAAAAACTGCTCCGCCATCATAGCTAAATCAGGTCAAGCTTGTTTGATGTCCAAGCCAGCTTCTTTGTAGATTTCGGTGCCATCAATAAGGCATTAGGGTGATGTGTCTATTTTATATACGATTTATCCCCCTAATTTAGCTTGTTTTTACTTGTTATTGTATTATTATTAGTGTTTTTATGAGCTAATCTCGTGTTCTAGATATTTTGCTTGTGTTAAGTAAATTTTGTATAAAATGAAGCATTCGATAGCTATTTCTCGTCAAATGTGCAAATATCGAGTTCATGAGGCTATGTGGAAACTGGATTGGATTATGATTGGATCATGCAAGCAAAACAACTTGGATTGATGATGAAATGTGGAAGATTGGCCCAAAATGCAAAATCAATAAATCATCAAAAGTCAAATGTAAACAAATGAGAAAGAAGCCCAAAGAATGAAGTCCAAATGATTAAGTGGAGTTGTGTGCTTAAGATTCCACATTTTGCAATAAGTAGGATGATTAAAGGGCACTTAAAAACGTAGCATTAGATTCTCCAAGCATTTAATCAAGAATTGAAGGCCATAAATCGGAATTCACTCGTCCCCGATCGGGGTGGCCAGTCCCCGATCGGGGTGACCTATCTCATGCTATTTACGTTTCAACCCTTAGTTACTATAAAAGGGGTGCTAATCCCGACCTTGAGGAGCATCATTTTTTTTACACTCTGCACATTTTTTATTATCTCATTCTATACACTTCATATACATTTTACATCTTTCTCTTATTTTTCTCCTTAGTTTTCAGAAATTAGATTTAGTTTACAATTTGTATTCACAAACAATCATTTAGTTACAATTACAATTTTCATACAAGTTTCTTTTTGTTAGCATTCTTGTTCTTTCTCGAGTTGGAATTTCATTTCGTTAATCATTTCATTCTAGTATTTACATTGTTATTTACTATGTTAATTTATTTTATTATCTTATTTTCATTTTTTATTTAGCTATTAGTTGTTTACATTTTTTATGTTAAGTCATTTGCGTTTTAGTAATTACATTTCTATTCACATTTTCATTTAGCATTTCATTACTAATTTCTTCTCTTGTTCATGTTATCTAGTTTAATTTGTTTTCCTTTTCATATTTTAAGTCTTTACATTTATTTTATTATGTCTATGTTTATCATTTCATCTTTAGTTAGTTTTACTTTTAATATGAGTGAGTAGTTTACTTTTGTCGAGGGATTAGGGAAGTCATGCATAAATAATATTTACATCATTGTTAAATTAGAATGTTTTAATATTGCATATTTTTTTCTATCACATGCTTGAATTGTATTTGTTAGTCTTAGATTATTGATCACAATCTTTGATTAAATGTGTTAATACATTCTATAAGTCGAGAGGCACGAATTTGTATTATACTAAGCATGTTATAGTAGACCGATCTAGCCATAGCGAGAGCTTGTTAGAACCCGTTCTATGGTCGACAATAATATCGAGCGGTGGTTGTCATTACACCTAAACATTTATCTTTGTTATGCATTTCTATTTTAACATGAATCATATTGTTATGCACGTGTGACCCGACTCCCCTAGACTTCTTTAATGATTATTGTTTTAATCATCATATTTATTCACCTTTGCATTCACTAAACCAAATCCAAACAAAAAGTAAACCGATCTTGATAGGAATCTATTCGTAGCATTTCGTAAAGCAACTCCCGTTTCTCTGTTGTTCGACCCCTACCTTAATACATTCTTTTGTTAGCCAAGTCTAGGGTAATTTATCTTCGATAGGTGTGCGACCGCCTACTCAAATTTTGGCGTCGTTTCCTGGGACACGGTTTCGTTGCATTTTTAATTTGTTGATTTCTATCTTATTTTTATTTGTCTTGAGGAACACTTGTTCCTTGGGATCGTTCTAACGGTTTCCTTGTAGTTTTAGTGCCTATTTTTGTAGGTAATGAAGCTTCACCTTAGCCTTTCATAATGATGAACGAATTCGTCCCACAACTCAAAGATGAGCCTTTTCATGACTATCTTAACCGGTTCTACTACTTTCGCAATAGTCTTATCTCCATTGGATACATCTTTGATGGGAATTACTTGGGTAATCTCGTGCTTGTTGGTATGGAATTATGGATTTTGAGACCCGTAAATTGTCTCTAAACTTGAGTAATGGGAGTTTCTTCTACATGATTAGGCCGGAACTTTGGAATTTCTTGAATTTCATGGCTTCCGAATGTCGTGAGTTAGCACGCCAATTCAATTTATGACGCATGAAAGAGGAGGTCAAAGTGCTTCAAGCTCGTTTGGATCAACTTTCTCAAAAGAAAGCGAGAGAAAGTGAGCCTATTATATCTTCTTTTACCATTCCACCCTCCCAATGTGAGTCTATTGCCCCTAATGATTTTGAATATTGGATGACAATGATGATGGTCCGACTATTTCTTTTAAAATTCCGCTTAGTGCCATTCTAATTGAACATTTAGAGACTCATGTTAATGACATTGACCTTGTAGTAGATGAGACCCTTGCTATGGATGATGTTATTGAGATTTCTCATGATTATGATGAGGTTGGACCTTCAAATGAGGTTTGGCCCGAGTCATTAGAAACTTTAGAAAATCCTTTCGTGGTAGATATTGTTGATCCATTTGAGGATAATAAAGGATTTAGTGAGTTTAATTTAGAGGTTAATGTTAGGATTCATTAATCTCAAAAGAACATATATTTCCAGAATATATGAAATTTTATTTTAGTCATAAAAATAAAACCTTGATCTTATGCATGCA
>VHZZ01020978.1:12663-22795 GCA_009801015.1 Silene noctiflora | reverse complement strand
GAGGGTTTTATGAAGGAGAGTAGGGGAAATAGGCCCAATAAGCAACTAGGCCCATACATAATAAATTTGAGTCGGAGTCCATTAATTTACGTCTTAATGCTACTATACACGTAAGACGGAACTTATTATCATTAACATAAATATTATTCCGCAAAGTTTACATTTTATAAAAATAATATTTAAAATCATGTTTAGCCTAATTTAATTATTAAAATAGTTTAAACATATTTTCACCCAACAATACGATTAGAAGCAATTTATTTAAACAACTTATTAAATCATTTTTAAAACTTAAATTCTAAATTGCGGGTGTTACATAAAATGTGTCTTACAAAACCCATTTAGCTAATTTTACAACTCCTTGTAACAATAATTAGCTAATTACCTCTACCGCACAATATATACATACACAATATATAACTAATAAAATATTAGTTAATAACACAAATTTAGCCTATTAACAATTAATCACTAAATTTCATCTTATTTAATCCTATGAAAATAAGATACAATATTTATTAATCGATTATCGTATAATCAAATAATAAATATACCTGGCCTCTATAAAACTCGGTTAACTAACTTTTAGTCTTATTATTCAAGGAGCTAATTAAATTGTACCTTATACAAAAAATTAATTTTCCCATTGGGGCTCCATCCTATAGGTGTGACCGCAAGGGATCAGTTGAACACCGTCGTCATACGACAGTAACGTGTAACCCTTTTTGTTGATCGTTACCAATATACGTTGATCAACTGACGAGTTTAAAATATAAATATATCTCGAATATATTCCTCCTTTGAGCTTTATAAAGTAGACGCACTATTGTGGAGGACACGTACTCCAACACTAGCAAGTCTTTGGACTTCCTCAAGGGGTCTAACCGTCATTTAAACCCTTTGTTAACCCTAACACTTGTACTTAGTATAAATAGCTTATGTAATTAGATAATTAGGATACACTATTACGGATTCTATTAGCTTAGATTAGTTTAATTACATTTTAATCATTTCCTTAGCTCAAGTAATCTTAAATGTACTTTGTAATTGAAGAATTCATGGGTTTTGGATTGAAGAATTGACAATTCTTCATCATTAATCAAAGCTTTCTTCTAGTGTTCTTCCATTTCCTTGTTCATCATTAAGTTGGTATAATCCTTTCACTCTTTAATTAATTTTTATTTAATCCTTTGTTAATTGTTTAAGTCTATCATCATGTTTATGCTTGTTAAGATGATTGACATCATTTATGACATGTTTAACATGATGTGATGCGAGAATGTTGCAGCTCAGCAATGAAATGCACAAAATGAACAGACTCCATTAAACTTGGCGTTTGAATGAACAGTACTGGAGTCTGTTCATTTTGTGCATTTCGTTGTTGAGTTGCAACATTCTCGCATGATGATGATGTGCGAGTAGTCCTCTAACTAGGGTTATTGGGGGATTGGGGGAGTAATTATGGTTAAATTTATGCTTAATAAGTTCATATGAATGATTGTATATTGTGTTTTTAACTTATGCACATGTTATATTTGATGAAATGTTTGATTGGCAACCTAGCATGATTCTTTATCTTTTCAACAAGACTTGTAAGACATAAATCAACTCTAGGATTGTTAGACCATGCATATAGTTGAATAAGGAGAACCAAGTCATTGTAGGTGTAGTAATAAGCTATAAATAAACTCGACTCCAAGACCTCAGTCTCTCTAGGGATTGTAAGATATAAATGAACTCGATCCCAACACAACTACAATTGTTTGTTTGACTCATTAATGTGATCATACCATGATTCCCCTTTGAACCTATGACACCCTAGTGCCTTTAATTAATTGTTTACATCTCTACTTTTACTTGCATGATTTGTTATTTCATTTGTTTACATTTTCGTTGTAATATTCTAGTTTACATCTCAAACCCAAATTGTGCCATAATGACATAGCTACTTGCATTTGATAACCTTTTCATAACCTGTCTTTTGGGATCCGACCTTTACTTGCTACTTGCTATTTTGTTGAGTAAAAATATTGTTTGATAGGGAGTGACGACTAAGCCTAGCAGATCAAATAGGCGCAGCTGATGCTGCGACTCTTCCAGAAGACACAACAGCTGTTGCGTTTCTTCTCGACAGTCTTTCCCTGTTGTTTCGTCAAAACGGTTTAAAAACTATGATTTTGAAAAACGATTTTTCAACGTGTTTATGATATAAATCCTTACATAATTAAAAATACAGAAAATAAAAATACAAATTGAGATATTACACCCTCAAACCTACATGTTTACGAAGCGAGATTAACTAAATTGTCGTAAGTGGTTGCTCGACTCGATGTAAATTCAAAAGTGCTCTTGATAAAGGAATTTAGAAACAAATATTTATTAAATTGATTGAGTGTAGTGGTCAAATTGGTCGGTCATGCAAACGAGACTGGGATCTAGAAGGATCTAGGGTTACGATGTTGAGTAGATCAAGCACGTAGGCGTCAAAGCAAAAGCACGTGGTCTTAGAATGCAAAGAGAGAAGTGAAGGGGCGGACCCTTGCGTGAAAAATATGAAGGGTGAAGCCCTCTATTTATTCTAGGCGAGAAATAGAGTTTAGGAAAGGAATATGGAAAGACGTGCAGTAGGAACTACAAGTACTCTAATTAATGTCAAAACGACCGTATCGGCACGTAGATGACAGTTAAGGGGTTGACATGACTGTTTCAGCTACCACTTGTTGACGGATTTATGAAATGTATAAAACCGCTCCGCATATTTAACATGCGGTTCAACCATCACTGGGTGTTTGGCGGGAAGTGATGTAACACCCCCATTTACCTAAGTGTCCTACCTTAGTGAATAGAGGTGCTACCATCTCGGTTGCCCGAGTTAAGTATATTAAATAGACCATAGAAGAACAATTTAATAAAGTAAATATAGTTTAGTCGATATAAGACAAAACCATAAAATCCAAACTGGAATACAACTCCAAAAAAATAAGTGTTCATCTAATTCCAACAAAATAGCAGAAGCTAGGAAGAGACTCGACAATACTTCCATCCATCCCGCAAGAGGCTCGGCCAAACAAACTTGCTAGAAATCCCATGAATTATGAAACAACCAACATCACAAAATCCTGCAATAACCATTCTCATCCCTCAAATACAATCGTCTGGACCGCAGCCAGACCTGTCAGGTTACCCATCGCAACAGGTACCCACAACGCTAGTGGTAGACCGCAGCCTTGCCACCTAAGCCCCGCTCATCGTAACAAGTGAACCCAAATCATTAATGTGCACATCCCCCTTGTGGTGGGAATCACAAGGGGAGAACATGGGGTTGAAGACCATCTCCCGAAGATGGCTTCACAATCAATACCCACAACGTCACAAATAACCAATGCCACAATAATCCACATTAAGGTAATTCCACATTTCCAACTAACTTACAAACACACATATAAAAGACTGAGTAGGAAACCCTACCTTATTCGCAAACTCCACAAATCAATACAACAACGAAGCTAGAACTGCACCTGTACGAAGTCGTCACCTAAAAAGGATAATCGAATAATACTACATCATAATCCATTCACTAATCAACTAATTATCCCCAAACTTAACTCGGATTAGGTTTTTAACCTATATAAACAATATACAAGATAAGCGGAAGCAATACTTACAAATCGATTGACACAAGAATACGGAATCCGACAACCGAAAGCTACATCTTGATTGCTTGATGATTAAAGTGATTAGGCAGTCTTTAGAGAAGTGTTTAGATTTATAAAAGTGATTACGAAATGATTATCGAAATATTTATAACTCCTTCATCATTCTAATCAAACCGCGGAAAAATGACTCGCCAGACCGGGCACTCGGTCGAGTATCAGACATACTTTACCTAGTACGTCCTACCCGACCGAGTTCACACAGGCAGTAGCCTGCCTCATAACCATCGATGACTTACTTGGTCGAGTACAACCTACTCGACCGAGTTCACTATACTCTGAAATTAGAGGTATTACAGGAGCATAAACGAGGTATCTATACGTGGCTTTTGGATTTGCCTCAAATTTCGATAATGACTTGCTATCATGGAATTGGGTCAAACTAACACATTTTAAGTTGAATAGGTCGATCTTTAGTAAACGGGTTTTGTATTGTGAGGAATTAGCTTGCCTTTCGTCATGGATCATTAATAAAGGAGACAGTCTGGATTTGTCCTAGAATCTTTTGAGATATACTCGTCCTAAACAAGGTTACAACGAGGTTTCTATTGCCAGACATGGAATAGGTAAGGAAAGAACACGGAATTTCAGGTTCTCCACTACACTGAATGGAACATTGTTTAAGTGTACTCATATTGACTCGACATGTTTGGTCATTCATTTTATAATGTCTCAAATCAATTCTTGTTGCCACACGGAATAGGAAAGAAGTAGAAGAGAGGAGTATGTGGATTAAAAGTTATGCTTCTATTGAAACGATGAATAAATTTAACATAGACTCGAGAGGACACATAACTCGTGGGACAGCCTCCAAGTTGTCACTATGAATGTAAATGAAGAAAGACAGACACTAGAAAAATTATGGGAAAGAATGCCTAAGACTCAAACATATACTATGACTCGATCTTAGATCCAGACTCCTAATCATCACTGTTATCTTCGAAGGATTCTTTTTCAGTATTTGGTGGCTTGAATGTCTGGTCTTGATCGTTGAACCATTTGAGCATCCCGTCCTGATTGCTTGAAATGATGGGTAGAGAACAGTCGAGGAGGGTTTCTCGCTTTGCTCGAACGGTATATCTATGAGGATCGACTAAGCTATCTTGCTGGTTAAAAGCTGAGAGAAGGGGTTTCCCACTATCAATCATATCTTGGATCACATGCTTAAGCTTATAGCACATCTCGATATCGTGTTTATTACGTCTGTGATATTGGTAATAGGCATTACTGTCCCAGAACTTGGTCTTCTTTTCGGGTATTAGATCGTGTGTAGGCCCAATCGAATTCAACTTCCATTGTTTCATGAGTCTCTTAACGGCATCGGCATATGTAATACCAATGTCGGTAAATTTCCTACGAGGTGTACCCTTTTTGTTGGGAGCCTTCGAGAGGATAACGTCGTCAATGCGTGCGATCTCCATTGATAAATTCTCAATGGTTTTAATGTCACAACCTTTCAAAGAGTTTAATGTCCCAACCTTCAAACAGAATGCATAATTTGGGTTAAGGCAGTTAATGACATGTTCGACTAATGCCTCTCCCCTGATTAATCGAGCATTTGTGAGTTGGTTTCCTTTTTCACCAAATGATTGGTGGAGTGCTCATTGTCTTGATTATCGAAGGATTAAACCCCTTATCAGACTACTTGGTTTCTTTATTTGAGCTAGTAAGAGCGAGACAGAAATATTGCCATCCTCGATTCCATCTTGCAGGATATGCTTAAGCTTGTACAAATTCTCGACATCATATCCTCTGCCCCTATGGTATTGACAATATGAATTGCCATCCTAAAATTTGGACTTCTTTTCTGTGTCAGGATCTGGGGTTGGACCGATACGTTGTAGGAGACCCATAGAGGATAATTTTCCCAAAGCTAAGGCATAGGGTATGCCCAGACTATCGAACGACCTTAGACGACTTCTGGATGAAGGCTCTATGAGGTTGCCTTTGGCGATTTTGATTCCTAGATAAGATGGATGTGGGGCATCTGAAGAACTAGGGATAAGTTGTTCATTGTCTTTTTCAAGAGAATGCAAGGTTGAGCGATTGCATGAATACCCTCTCCCTTTCCCAATGGCTGGGTACCAAATTTGTTACCCATTTCGGCAAGCTGTTTTTCAAAGGTGACAAATTTCCCTTCCATACTAGAAAGCCTAGTGTTCAGATTATTGATGGCAGCAGAAAGCATAAGTATTCCACTCTGGATATCATCGTCTTCGAGGACATTGATTTCTTTATCACCGAAAGGAGCGAGGAGGTGAGAACAGTCTAGGAATGATTCTTGGACTTGTTTGATGATTAGACCAAAGAGGATCGATCTTCTTGAATTGGTTAATAGGAGGTGGCAATGGTAGCTTGCCATTTTCAATCATATCCTGGATGATATGCTTTATGAAAAAGCATTCTTCCGTATCATGTCCCCTACCTTGATGGTACTGGCTATAACACTCTCATTTATCTAAGAGCCTTAACTAGACATTCTAAAATAAATAGGAGTGTCACCATCCCGGTTTCCCGAGGTAGTGAGTACAAGATAAAACAAAATCCGAAGTAATTTAAATAAATTAAACACTAAAGGACTTATTACAAAGCGATAAAATTAAAACAACATAAAATTATTACATAAAGTGGAAAAACTAAGTCATCTACTTGCCTTGCACACCTCCCAAGCTCCAAAATCTAACTCATAACCTGTTCTTTAAAACTACTCCCCAATTAACCGGAAATATGAATTGGTTCACCACAGGACGCCATCAATTAAAGCAGGCATCAATTTTGTTTTGACATAGACAAACAAGCACACAAGTCAACTAAAAGGTCGAGTAGGAGAATTAAACAACAGTAAATATGATATGCAAATGCATGTGCGTAATCCTCTGAAACACCCGTTCATCCCGCCAATCCCTGGCCCAGGGAAAACCTCCCAACTGAAATTGAGGAACACTATCCCAACCGAAGTTGAGGAAAACCATCCCAAAAAAGGTCCTACAGAACCAGTCATGAGGAAAACTCAAAATATGGTAACCAATGTAGTGCAAACATTGCAATTAATAATGCAATATATATCATCTCAATCACGAAACTGAGGAATCCGACAATAATCCATCCACGATAAAATCACCAATAATCATCCATTCACATGAAATAGAACTACCAATAGTTGAGTAGTTATCCTACCTCGAGAAATCCAATAAGCAAGAATTCCAAATAATTCTTAATAAAGCACCGTTAACAATTCGGTTACCTAAACAATTTAATAAATTACAATTACTAATATTCCACTCTGTAATTAAGAAATCATTATAAATTAAATACTTTTAAATAACAAACATGAATTACAAACTACTAAAATTACTTTATTTTTAATTATACACACTAACTACGAAAATTACGTAAACAATATAAATAGAATCTAATTAAATTAACTTATAAAAATTATAAAACAAAAACGCTCCTCCCAAGTTTCGAACCCGCGACCCATCACACTCCCATCAACCAACCCGTGAACACTCTTACTCCATTCCCTTTCTGCCGCCACCATCAACCACCCTTATGCGGGTATAGGTCGCCGCACCCTACAAAACAATATTTATACTCTAACTAACTAGTAAGTAGCAAGTAGAGGTCGATCCTAAAGGACGGGTTGTCAAACTATGATCAAATGCAAACTAGTCATGTCCTGATATCACCAATTTGGGTTGAGATGAAAGATATACTACTACGACGAAAATGTAAATGGATGAAATAACAAATCATGCAATTAAAAGTGGAGATGTAAACAATCGATTAAAGGCACTAGGGTGTCATGGGTTCATAGGGGAAACATTGTAAGATCTTAGTGATGAATCCGGTTAACGATTGTAGTTATGCTAGGATCGAGTTCGTTTATATCTTACAGTCCTTAGGAAGACTTAGGTCTCGGAGTCGAGTTGGTTTGTAGCTTACGACACGCACAAAGACTTCGTTCTCCCTATTCAATAAATACATGGTCTAACAATACTCAAGTTGGTTTATGTCTTACAAGTTTTGTTAAGGAGATAGAGAATCATGTTAGGTTGTCAATCAAGCATTTCCTCAAACATAACATGTGCATAGGTTGAAGAACATAAAAAACAATCATTCATATAAACTCATCATACATAGATCTATTCCATGATTATTCCCCTAATCCCCTACTAACCCTAGTTAGAGGACTACTCACACATCATTATGGCGAACATGCCAAAGAGGGTGTCAAACAACTTTACAAGCATAACATTGATGATAATGAAGTAAATAACAAAGGAAGTAAGCAAATGAATAAGCAAAGAGTAAAAGTATTGTACCCACTTAAGATGAACAAAGGAATGGAAGAACAATAGAAGAAAGCTTTGATTAATGATGAGAAGTTGTCAATTCCTCAATCCAAAACCCAAGAATTCTTCAATTACAAACTAGATCTAAACTTGCTTGAATAACAAGGAAATGATTAAAGTGTAATTAAGCTAAACTAAACTAAGAGATGGATTCTTCAAGTGTGTCTCTCTAATTCACAAATTACATAAGCTATTTATACTAAGTACAAAATTAGGGTTAACTAAGGGTTTAAATGACGATTAGGCCCCTTAAATTAGTCCAAGGAAGACCTAGAGCTAGTAGGACTCGTGGGAGTTCTTGAATGGAACGTCCTTTGCACTCTGCTGGGGGGACTCGTACGAGTTAGGGAGGACTCGCACGAGCTAGCTTCAGACTCGCACGAGTTGTCCTACAATGCCTGCTCCTTTAGCTTGCTGCCCCAAGATCGTGGGGGCTCCTCAGGACTCGTGGGGGCTCCTCATCATTGACCGAACACTTCACATAACTACTACGGCCTTTAGTCTTGATCCCTCCTTCTTTCTTGGTCGTTAAATGCGATCAATTTAGCTCCCTAAATGCTCATGAATCCAAGGTTGACACTCTTCTCCTACCAAAAGCACCAAAACCTCATAGAATAGCAAAAAGGCAACTAAAGATAAGAAACGACCGTAATACATGCACAAAAGCATGTGGAACGAGGCTAGTTAGAAGACTAAATGTGCGTAAATACGAGTCATCAGTACCACCGTCGACCACCTAACTACCGTTGACCACCAGCACCCAACAAACCACAGTCACACCGCTACAACCACCCTAAACTCAGCCCTAAACTTCCTCACCAACGACACTAACAACACACCCATCACCACTCACATCCACGACAACCACCACCGACCACCACCAACACTCCTAACTACCTCCTTCAACTCTCCAACAACACCAAAAACACAACCCCACACGACAACCTACTTAC
Source organism: Silene noctiflora (assembly GCA_009801015.1). Lineage (NCBI taxonomy): Eukaryota > Viridiplantae > Streptophyta > Magnoliopsida > Caryophyllales > Caryophyllaceae > Silene > Silene noctiflora. The sequence continues at coordinate 13,774 of VHZZ01020978.1, read as the reverse complement.
TCCCTCACAAACAGCATACACGCGCCCCTTACTCCCTTATTCAACTCGTCCTACTACCGTGGTCTCCTCTGACCCACGGTGACTCCACCAGTGGCGACGACTCACCAAGGCGACTCCAACCCACCTAGCCACGACTGATACCCAAGATGACGCAAGCCAAACAACCTTCCCCTATTTTCGCACACTCCGACAACCTCCGCGAAAAACACCTCCTTTAAACACCCTTACCACCCACCTAGGGTCGACTAACAACCAGGAACACCACCCACCAAACCCCAGGTCAAAACAAGTCCAATGCTAGCTAAACAAGCTCGGTCAAACACAGTGTCTCTTCTCTGAACCACCGGTCAACCACTAACGCCCTAAAGTCAAACCACCAGCCCACAGCCAAGGTCACGGTATTACCTAGGATCACGATTTAGTGTCCGGCCTACTAGGGTCAAGTCACGGTCATATAAGGTTGATGCAAGTCAAAGTAAACAAGATTATTAAACGATATAAAACGATATAATTGAGATGGTTTTAAGACGATTTATAAACTTACTTTTTATGGCAATAAGGCAATTGTAAGAAATCGGAAATCCACTTTAAATTTCTGTCTTGAATTGTGAATAACAAAGGCACAAGCTGTTGTTTATATAGTAGTTTCAATAGGAGAAATTTGGAAAGAAATGGGAGACTTAATCAATTAGAAAAGAAATAGGATTACCAAAATAGATTATTATTATTATTATTGTTGTTGTTGTTTTTGTTGTTGTTTTTGTTGTTGTTGTTGTTGTTGTTGTTGTTGTTGTTGTTGTCGTTGTTGTTACTATTATTACTATTATTACTATATTTTTATTATTGTTATTATTGTTGTTGTTGTTGTTATTGTTGTTGTTGTTGTTGTTGTTGTTGTTGTTGTTGTTGTTGTTGTTGTTATTGTTATTGTTGTTGTTATTGTTGTTATTATTGTAATTAATTATTATTGTTAATATTTTTATTATTGTTATCATTATTATTATTGTTATCATTGTTATTATTGTTATTATTATTTTTATTGTTATTATTATTACTATTATTATTATTATTATTATTATTATTATTATTATTATTATTATTATTATTATTA
>VHZZ01020973.1:0-15419 GCA_009801015.1 Silene noctiflora | reverse complement strand
TAATTGCATTAATAATTCAAGCTGATTTGATGTTGTATTATAATTGAACAATTTTGAGTGATAAACATTGAAGTGATCTAATTAAATTGATAGTACGGACGTGCTTCCTGAAATCTAGCAAGTGCAAAAAACCTTTGAATTGTTGACTTTCAACCACTGAGCGACCCCTCAGCTCTGTGGTTGTTGCTTTAATAAAGAAGATATCCGTCACAGAGGATTAAAAATGTAAGCAATTGACCTGGTTCCAGTATATGTACACTATGTCTGTAGTGTGTGTTTGCTCAAGTTTCTTATGATCTAAGCGTATGTGATTGAAGAGATAGCCTGTTAGGCTAACCAGGTGTTCGCTTATGATTGATGTTTGGGATTCCAAACTTTTCGTGTAGTCTTGAGACTCTTGACGTCTCAAGTCATTGCCTTTCGGATCACCTATCCGTGTTCCTTTTATGAACAAATGGTTTTGAAGGGAGTGGTTCCAAGGGATAAGACAGGCATTGCTGACATGAAAACATGAACAAAAAGCAACAGGAAAAGGCTAAGCAACTTATAGAAAAGCTCATGTGGAAGGGATTTGAGTCACCCTTGTAGTAGGCCGTTGATTTTCTTTTGATGGTCACCTCAAATTCATCAGTTATTATCCGACTATACAAAGTCCACAAAAGAGGCAAGAAGATACTGTTTTTAGTGGAAGTGTTCTCTGAGGACATATATGCTCAATGAACATGTTACATTATGTGAATGACATTCTAATTGTCTGATGAATCAGGAGCTTTTTACACTTGTTTGTTGGCTATGTTGTCTTTATTCTGCTTATGGTTGAGTTTTGAATCAAACTTTAAGATATAAAAAGCTTGTGTATAACCGTCGTACAATGCTGTATCAACCGTTACTTCGGTTCTATATCTTCTTCTTATGCTCAATGAACATGTTACATTATGTGAATGACATTCTAATTGTCTGATGAATCAGGAGCTTTTTACACTTGTTTGTTGGCTATGTTGTTTTTATTCTGCTTATGGTTGAGTTTTTGAATCAAACTTTAAGATATAAAAAGCTTGTGTATAACCGTCGTACAATGCTGTATCAACCGTTACTTCGGTTCTATATCTTCTTCTTATCTCATAACATAAATGGGACTGAGTGTATATTGGAATATGAAGTGAGTGAGTGTATTATATAGAATACGTAGCTGAAGTATCCTGACTCTCTTTTTATCTCATAACATAAATGGCCCTTGTGTTTCATGAGTAAAGCTTACACTGTTGTCTTGAGTTAAGTTTACTTGTCATTTCGAAGATAACTTTTTTGGATGTTCTTGTATTTGCTAATTAGACTACTACATCAGGCACTCAGGCAGTGAGTACTGGGTAGGGAACCTTCAAAAGACAGGTGCTCCTGTTTTTTTATGTATAGATGCTTGATTTTTGGGTGTGGAAGAGCCACAAGGGTAATTTTGATGCGAAAGGTTTTCAAACTCGGGTTATGAATATCCCACCCCACTCAATGACTTTATCCTCTAGATTAGCATTAGTTGACAGCTGTTGATGGATGATTTTTGTACAGTATGAGAGTTGTCGATTTTCTCAGTTGGTTTTCCATAACATTATAGCACTGGCTATGAGCCTATGAGCAAAAGCTTGCATAGAATAATGTCCTGCTCATACTTTCATACTGTTATGCATGCGATATAACTGTTTGACTTTTCTGCCTTCTGCTGTGTGAACCAGACTGACCCAAGTAATACTCCAGTTCCAAAACACAAATTGATAAGATGTCTCTGTCAGTGAACGTGGATCTTCTATCATCAGATGATGATAAAGATATGGAGATAGATGCTAGCCCCTCTGCGCATAAACTTACTCCAGAAGCCAAGATTACTCAGCCTCCTATTATGAAATCAACTGAAGGTAATCCAGATGATTCCGTTCTTAACAAATTTGATGATGTGCAGAAATTCTTTGTTTGCAATTTGAAGTGTGTTTGAATTAGTTCATTTTAAAAGGTGATCAAGGCTTGAGCCGAATGCAGGCAGCCTCGAACATAATTTTGGTGACCCACAATCGGGCAAGCAGGTTTGGGATGGTTTAACGCTCCCAGCTTATGTGAAATTTCAAAAATGCATCGTCTATACCATCTTCTTTTGCGATTGAATGGGATAACCTTCTTGTGACCGAGCCTTGTTCATTTTGAACATGTTCCTAATATGACGCAGGTTCTATACTCAGAAGGGCAAAAATGTATCAGGAATACATGAACAAGGTCCCAATTCCAAACAACCGTGGATCAGTCATTTTATGTAATTCATGGACGGGATTAGCCAGATCTTTGAAGGAATTATACGGGCAACCACTCCACTATCTCACAAATGTCCTCCTTAAGCAATGGGACCAGGCCCGATTTGAAACAGGCGATGATTATCAGCCGTTGGACACTGTTGTTCATCCTCTTAAAGCAGAATCGACTATCTGGCTGATCGAGGACGTTCATAGGCGCACAGCATCACATCATCAGCTCTCCAAACTTTGGATGCAGGACCCAGTGTATCATGCATTTATCGACCCTCTCTTCCCTAAAATATGATACTCGTAGTACTTTAGTGTTACCATTTCGGCCATGGAGCAGCACAAAATCATCTGTAGATGAACGTGTTCTCAATTTTACAGGGCAGCCGAATGCTTGTAAATGCTCTGGCTTGTAGGAACAGCTTGGATGGTAATCAGTGTGGTAAGAAGTAGTGTGTATCGACATGTCCTAATGTAGTACTTTATTCCACATGGTTTGTTACACTTCAGTTCTGCACAAATTTTAGGTTTTTCAAAATCATCTGACAACCTTTTTTGCATTTGCATAGATACACACCTTCTATATCAGGCATGACAGCATGAGGGATTTTTTCTGTTGCCCGAGCTCATCTTACACAGTTTTAACTGATTGAGATTGTCCGATTTCAGCAGAATGGGATAGGCTTACAGTGTACACCTAATTGATTTTGGTGGTTTTGAATCAAGGCTGGCATGACTTCCAAGTTCACGACATTGGACCAATCTTAGATTCTTAGCCACTTAATACACGATTAGAACATTTCACGAAACAGGTTGAAAGAAATGCGCTTTACTGGGCACTACTGTGTTTTGCGAGCGCATTAGCATTACTAATTGACCGACATATAAATACGTACGGGACAAAGGGCTTGTTATTTGCAGTTGATTTAAGTTTAAATCAATCATGGCAAAGGCGTTGCTTTAAGAAGTGACTTTAGAAATCAAATAAATCGCTGGTTAGAGTAACGACTTATCCTAAGTAAGAGCACAAACCCGTTTTAAAATACATAAACGGGACACTTGCCGATGCTGCAAGTTCTGCTACCACATTGTCCAGTGCATATGTAGCTTTTCTATCAAAAAATCACATTCTCAAAGGGTGAAGTGGACACAAGACAACCTCATAAAATCTCAAAGTTGGGTCAAGTATCAAAAATCACAAAATGTTTCCGTGACATATACTCCAACTCATGGAACATGCCCTTTCTACTTTCTAGTTTCTACTACTGTCCCCAAATTTTATTTATTTATTTATTTATTTATTTTATTTTTTTTACGAAGGAACAGCCGTGCTATTTTTGGTGAGCAATGGGCGAATCTTCGGATATAATAGTCTGCTAACCATGTATATCAGGTAAGTCAACCATGGGTGACATGCTCGAAGTCTAGAAACATGAAATCAAGTCATAACTACTCTACAAAATTACTCTGAAAAAGATTGAACCTTAATCTTAATAAGACGTTCTTTCACAATAATTAGCTTTTTATAACCCCCTTTCTTTCTGTTGTGTTGGTCAGTTTGTTCAACTGTTGTTTTGACTCGTCAATACTAGAAATAACAAAGGTTGAATGCAAAGAAATGTATTCTTCCATGGCAGCAGGCCTCCCTCATGGACCCTTTGTAGCTCCACATTCAATATTACCAACTACCCATGTCTCCGTTTCACGTCTACTCAAGCTTTCAAACACCTTTAATGGCTGCTTTACTGATTTTCCCTGCAAAAGGGCTCATTTTTCTTCTTCCCATTTTCCCAACAACTCACATTTCCGGTATCTCTCGCTTTCTCTCTTTGTTTTTCTGTTCTAGTAACATTGTACGCATCAACGCATGTATATCAGTATGTGTGTGTATGTATGTATGTATTTATGTATGCAGTGGTGCCGTGGCGGAGTCAGGGGGGGTACCAGGGGGAAAATTTTAGTTAAAATTTCTGAATTTTTTGAGTTTACCTTATTGCATTACTCGTTTACCCCTTCCCTACAAATCCTGACTCCGCCAATGTATGTATGTATGTATGTATGTATGTATGATTGGATGGTTTTGAGAGTGTACCTTGATGAGTAAGGGTAATGGGATGATTGTTGAATTTGGGGTTGGCTAACATGAACATGAACATGAAGTTGTTTGAATAGCTGTAAAAAGGTGGGTGATTTGAGGACAAATTGAGAGGGTAAGAAAAGGAAGAGAAAATAGAAAGCTAAGAGACTAAAAAACAAGAGTGATTGAGGAACACTATATAGTTATCTCATCTATTTTTATTGACACCCTATTTTCATTGCTTCTTATATTGTGAAGTAATAGCCGATTGAAGCAATTCTCAATGTAATTTTCATCATGTGTTTGAGCATATGTGTAAGGTTGTTTATATTTCACACCCTTGTCCTCCAATAGGTAGGTTCCTTTGAGGCCATAGTGTAATGTTGTTGTTTGTCATTTGTTGTCAGAATTAGGCAGTTTATTATGTAGTGTAGCTCAAATGCTCAATAGGTTGCTGAAAATGTACAAATGTAGATGGGTTTTGTGCTTATCATCTGGTTATATGTCCAGTCGGCCACTTTAGCTATGTGCTCGGTCAAGAGTAATCTCTTAGTTTTCCTTCATGTTGTCGTTTGATACTGTGACAAGTGACTTGTAAGGGTTTAGTGTAATTGCTGGCTGTTTATTGTGTTGTTCTACTTTTAAGTGATTTACTAAGGTAGAAAGTTACTTAGGCTTGATGGAACATATTGACATGGTTTTATTAGATCGTTTTCCCGTGACATTTAAATGCTGGTGTTGTAGTGAAGCCATATGAGGCTGCATTGTATCACTCAAATTTTTTAGTATCACTATCCCCTTGTCTATATCATGGTTACCGAATTCGCTCGGTGCCCTACGAATCGCGAATTGTTAAAAGCGAATTCTATTATGTTACTTACTGAAAATACATATAACACACATTCTATAAGAGCGAATCGCGAATTGATAAGGACGTATTCATAGCGAATTCGGTAACCATGGTCTATATTGTATGATTATGAAACTGTATCATGGTTGCTGTAAATAGGATCAGAAGCTTTCAATCACAAGATGGCAGAGCTGATGATTCTGCAAACTCTAATGATTCCGTGAATGAAGTTGATAGAGTGAATGAGTTGCTAAAGGACCAAAAGCAAGAAAATGGTGGCAAAGACAATTATTTTGTGGCAAAATTAGCAATTGGCCTGGGAGTGGCTGCAACTGTAACTTTCCTGTCTATTACCAACAAGAAGCAAGATGTTGGATCATCCCTTGGAATTGGAATCCAGCGTCTAGCTGACGTGTCATCTTCTTCCAGCTCGGCACCACCTGTTGGCTTCTCGTTCAAAGCGTTTGGTCACAGAGTCGTACTTCCAGAATATGCTCCAGGGTGTGTGTATTACGATCCTTAATCTAAATGTATAATGTTCTGTCAAACACTGCATGCTTTAGTTTCATCAGTTTGCTTTTAGGGGAAAGGAGTATAGTATTTTCCTGTCCATGTTATCAAGTTTCAATTCTTCAGTAAGGATGAATATGTCATAGAACCAATAATTAGTACATGTATTGTTGCATCACTATAATCGTCGAGAATGGCATTAACAACTATTCCCTTTGTCCCTGTAAAAGTTTACCCATGCTATCGTAGCCCGTCGTCTCAACTGCTAGCTTACCTTGCCTTTTTAGGCGTTTTTGGTGTGGGGGAGAATGAATGTGAGACTCCGTATCCCACTTGCAGTTGTCTACATAAAAAAACTGTTTTAAAGCAACTGTGATTATCTGCAGAGATAGAGGCAGGATATTTGTTCAACTTTGTTCTAATTGTTATGTTAAGTAGACATATCGTTTGATCTTCAATATCGCATTGTGCAGGTGGGTCTATTTTTGGTTGCTTATGGCTGCTGGATGCGGGCTGTTTATCAGTGAAGAGGCCTTGAATATATGGGTCTGTCCTTTTTGCCGGTATTTCTGTTTTACAAACTATTGAATTCGATGTACCACGATCATCATTATAGTCATGTACTCTCTCCAGTCACTTAAACTCACTACACTTGTTTTTGAGGCAAAGTTTTAGGATATGAAATACATGTGTGAGAGAATAAGGGGGAAAATGTGGTGAATTAATTTAAATGTAGCGAAGGAAAATGTAGTGAACTCAATTGAATAGAGGGAGTAGTACATACCTTCATTTGAGAGCTTGCTGACATTCTTACAATAGGTTGGCATAACCTTAGCCCGGAAACTTTGTTTGGATGGGACATGGCAATCTTTTGCTGAATCATTCTCCAGAAGTGGCCCATACATCATATCTACCGTTTTGTGGGTTTACTGGTAACTGACTTTCTATCTCTTTCTTATGCTTATAATTGTAGTCATCATATTGCCAAGAAAGATTTACCTGTTTGAATGAATCTTACAAGTTCCAATATTTTCCAGGGGAGTTTGCATCAGTGACATGATACCGTTTTATGTCGGGAAGCTTTTCAGGCAGTCAGGAGCTTCTGATGATGTGTGTTCAAAGGTTTGTTTGGTCTTCTTGACATTATGATTCAATGCTGAACATTGTGCTACTTGCTTCAACTCTTATCTTGGTTGTTGGTGCTTCCTAGCTCTTTCATACTCCCTCCTTTCATTTGGATTCACTACATTCATTTTCCTTTTTGAGTCATTCGCACCAATTTACTAGATTTCCACATTTAGGTAAATTTTAAAATCCAGTGTCCATCCACCTGCTCACACTATCCACCCACTTGACATATATACCCTACGCACTTACTCCTTCCTTAAAACTCGTGCTAGGAAATGTAGTGAATCCAAAAGAATGGAGTGAGTGTTTCTTTATGTTTGTAATTCTTATAGATGCCCTGTTTATATATGCAGTTAGGAATAGGTAGAGAGAAGCTGGTGAAGATTACACGCGTTGTTCAAAAATATGGCAATCTCAGTGGTTTTGGTAATTTCGCTGGGACTTACCGATAACTTTATTCCTCTTTGTTTACTGCTGTTTTCTTCCTGAAATGGGACCTCTTCGTCCTCCAGTTTTTGCTTTTGGTACATTTGTTTTTACAGTATGTGTTATTAAGCTTACTTGGACTGTTTGACATAACTATACATGACTAATGCTTTTGCATTATCTTACTTGAATGGTTGTGAAATAAAATACTGAAATAAAACACAACATATTGTTTGCTAGGTGCAATTTTTCGACAGTTTAACTTAGTCTTTGATGATTGTGTTTCCAACCTTCGCTGTAGAAATCTTTGTCTTCTGATTATCTAGTCTTACTTTTCAATATGTAAGTCTATGTTTGCCATGCTTTCATACAGTTGAGCGCTTCTCTCTTGGAGTGAGGAATCCAACGGCATTTCTTGCTGGAGCCATGGTTAGTACTGTCTTTGTCAAATGTCACTGTAGCTTTAACTTCTCATTTTCATTTTCAAACATAGTGATTGAAGCTGACTGCAGAAACTCATATGACACTGTTATGTACTAATATACATATAACAATCTCATTTCATGCTATAATTGGTACTTCATAATTGTGTAAGTGACTTATTGAGTTCATTCAACAACGATATCACGGGAGACTAATTAAGGATTTGTGGTTCTTCGCACATAGTCCCTAGTGTCGGGGCCAATGATAGTTGCTCAATCTTCAGTTGTCATTTTTTGCTGAGGACAATGTTGTAAATACAGGGGGTTTCTCCTGAGTGTTTCTTTGCTGGTGTTTGCTGTGGCGGTCTCATCACTCTACCTATTCAGGTTAGTGTTGTCGGCTTGACTGGTGTTTATGAATCAGAGAATACCTGCATTGACTGACATAACTGCCGATACTTCCTGAATTGATAAGTTAATCTTGTGTTGATTTTGATTTTGGTGGTTGCAGCTGGCTATTGGATTTTTATTACGAGAACGCCCTTTGTTTGCTGTTGCTACTGTTGCTTCTGTAGTGGTAAGTGATTTGCCAGTAATGGCAAATTTACTATGCTCTCGTGTAAGAATGATAATACATTCAGACCAGATCACCAGATCCGTTGTTGACTCATTGGATCTGAATCTAAAAATTTTGGACCAATGAATTCCTTGGACGATGGAACAAATGTGGATTTGGATCTCTGTTTCGGGATCAGCGTCCGCCTAAGAGCAAATTCACAGATTCCATATGGGCATGTTAGACCTTACGAATCTGGGTGACTGTGTTGGTCTGGGAAATTTGGGGATTTGGAACTGGCATAACTGAATCGGATTGAATCTAATTTAAGGTCAAGATCTCGTGTCTAGGTCTAATGAGGCCTGGTCTAGATTGCCTCATTGCCATCTTTAGTCTTGTCTCATTGTGTGTATTTTTGACCTTATCTCTATTGCTCCATCCAGGGCATTTGGACCATATTTCCATACGCGGTGGCTGCTTCAACGGCATTATTCTTCTATTTGCGACAAAGATATTCTTCGACATAGACGTACAGCAATGGCCCCATACATTTTACTATTCTTCACATTGTAGAGCACCGAGATTCACTCACTTTAAACCTACCAATTCCTAGTGTCGGTGGTAATTTCAATGGCATAGGTTTGATAGTAGCGGAGTCATTCTTAGTGTAGATAGTAATTCTATCCTTTCTTGAATTGCCATCCTGCTCTCCCTTCTGTATTTAGCAGTATCGCCACAGATGAAATATATTCTCCCACAAGAAACAGTTGGTACATGAAACTACTTTCTGCTCGATATCACAGAGTGGAAGGTTGATTATATCATTGAATATATTGATCTTTGTTCTCGCTTTTTATAGAAACCCAAGTTTCACTGTGATCCGTCATTTCTGCATATTTTTATTTCGCAGTGTAAAATGGGATGATGTTGTAGATAATAGAAGGAAGCAGATTACTTTTCTCTTTAAAGACGACACAGGCTGATGTTATAGATAAAGTGATATCATGTGAAGCATTAAGCATAGGTAAAATCTAAAAGATACTCCTTTCTTTCTGTGTTAGATGTTAGATGTGGGGCAAGCCAATACAATATAATAATATATGGGGGTGGGGGATTCGAACATGTGACCATTGTCATGGCACATCCGACTTAACTACTAGGCTATAACCTTCTCCGTGAGGGTATGTTGATCAATGCGAGTTCTGAATCTCAGCTGCTGCAATCAACCGTTGCAGACTGCAAAATGTTGAGCTGTTGACATTCAGCTCTCCAAATGAATACGTGTTTTTTACTTTCTTTTCTGGTGCTCTGTTATGAGAATATTTTGATCAATGTAATTTAATTGACGACAATATAAGAGAGAGATTAGAAGCGTTACTGTTTTGGAAAATACATAAGAAAAACATTTTTTCACTTCGAATATCATCACTACAGGCCAGTATAAGCATTTGGCTTTGGCAACAATCGTTAAGGACTAAAGGGTGTTGCATTCAAAAATAATTGTCACAGACCTATGATCAGTTTAGATCTACTTCAGATTCCATTTTTTCGGTTTCAGGTCGACAGTAACATAATAGAATTTAGAGCAACAGAACCAAATTTAGGAAGTCGTTGAAGCCCTGAAAATTGATACCACAAAATAGGGTGTAAAATTCACCTAGAACATTTAGTAACCGAGCACAACAAATAAAAGCGGATTCAAGTGATATCTGACAAAGTAGAAAATCAAAAAACACAACGCTCAAGTACATAAGATTAACTGAAATGGTCTATCCTTCTCAAAACTGCATGCAAAGATCATCAATACTTGACAGCAGCAAGAATGTCTAACTGAGATCCAAGCTTCTCTTCAGCAACCTTCTCGGCCTTAACCCTCAGTCTAGTGAGTTGCTTCTTCCTTTCATAGGCAACCTTGGATCTCTCCTTTCGCTTCTCTTCCAGCTCCTGTTTACCAAAAACAGCATTGTCAGGGCAGTCTAAGTTACGACACTACCAAGAAGCACTTTAGCACAATAACTTTACTTGAAATCAGAAGAATACAATTATGGTAGACCACCAAAACACGGGGTTGTCCAATACAATTGTGCTTCAAATGATGAGGAGGAATATTATAACCATAGACGTACACAAATGGCCAGGGTTTCAGCTCCTCTACACAATAGAGTTTTGAAGGAACTCTAAAGGATCACAACACTATTCAGGTAGCTACCATCATAATCTAAAAAAGTAAGTCAGATGTTCGTTTTGGCTGCTAGTAAGGCAAATATATATAATACATTTCATAAACAGAACTAGCACTAAAAGAAAACTTTAATAACGCACATCAACACAAGGTACATCGGGAGGGAGAGACGAATTAAGCCAAGGATAAAATCACGAGACAGTACAAACACAATAAATACCTAAGAAAAGAAACCAACAATCAAAAATATAGATTACACATACCTTGATGGTATCATAGTGGTTCCAGCCGACTTCCTTGGAAAGACGGCCTAGCAGGCAGTACTTGTGTCCCTTCTGGAGCCTCAACACCCTGCATCAATCCCAGAATACCAATCATTCAACCAGAAAAATAGACAGTTACTCAACAGATTAGTCCAACAGTGATCAGCTCTATTAACTGAGCGCAAAAGAGAGAGGTTGCAAAGGAACTCACTTAAGAGCATCAGGCACAACCATCCTCTTGACCTTGTCATAAGGTGGGGGAACACCCTCGTAAACCTTCAACCTGGCCAATGCAGCAGCACCTCTCTTGGTCTTGTGTGGAATCATCCTACATACAATCAATCACATTGCAGACCCACAAACTCAGACAACTAACTAAAACAACCCTAAAGCCAAACACAAGTCGATCAAATCGACCGCACGCTCACAAAGACAAATTCAAACAACACACTCACAAAGACCAATTCAAACAACCACAGAGCCAACAAACACAACTACTTCGTGTATCGCTAGTGACAGATTGAAACACAAAAACTCACATACCCCACAATCTTCTCACATCATATACATATGATAAACAACACAATGAAATGTAACAGATTTACCAAATTCTCTCCTTCTAATGAAAAATACTCCTACCGAACCAAATTCCCAATCATTTGTTTACATTTGATTAAAAATAGATCCTTGAACAGAGTTAATTAAAATTAAGAGCGAATATAGATATGAACAATTACAGACCCATAACACCAAATCTCTCCAGCATTTCATATACAACACAACATAAAACCCTACCCAACTACATTCACACAAAAACAACACCACTAAATCTCGATACTCCCTTCGTTCACTCCAATTTCATAAGTTTGTTCAATATACGCGAGACGTATTTTAATCAAACATATGAAATAGGACTACCCACTAACCCGTACCAAAATAAAACAAAACAAACGTAACGATAAGACGGTCTTAAACAAGAATTTGAATACGTACCCACGAACAGTCCTCCAGAAGATCTTAGAAGGAGCACGGAAATGAATAGGACCATGAGAAGGTTTAGTATTCATACGTTTACGAAGAAAACGAAGATACTTCATTTTTTGACGAACAAGACCACCTGAAAGAGCAATCTCTTCACATCTGACAACAACAACTTTCTGTCCAGAAAGAAGTTCCTTAGCAACAATGGAGGACAAGCGTCCTAACATGTGATGTCGTGCATCTACCACTACCCTTTTCGACATTACTCCTGATCCTGACACCATTTTTGATTGATGCTGGAGGTTTACCAAGCTCTGCGGCTGTTTTGTGTTGGAAGGGAAAAGGGAAATGAATGAAGGAGCGAATAAATGAGGGGAGAGTTCTAGGGTTTATTGGTGTGATGGATCAATGGGTTATGTGGGTTTTTGTTGTGTGTGTTCTGGTTTGGCCCATGTTTGATAGTTAGGTATTTTGGGTTCTTTTAGAATCGATAATTATCGTGTGAGATCGGTTTATTGATTTAGGCCTGATAAAATTAACTTGATCTGTATCCGTATTTCAGCCAAAGTAAGGCTTGAATCAGACTCGTAACATAAATTAATGAATCAACTTGAGCTGAATCATATGTTTATCGTCGCGTGCTAACCAGTACCCTTAAATGATCCAAAATAATTCAACTTAATCCTTCTAAACCCGAAACAATCTGTGACAAACTCGATTGACTTGTTTGCCAAGTTTGTTATCATATCACAAGCTTAAAACAAGGATATCTTAGAAGGATGATAAACTTTTTGAAGATATTTGTCGTCGTGATAAAGTATCATGCACGTAAAATAAACTAATGCATTTGGCGATATTGTTATTAGGCTAGTCTGACTTACAACAAATCGTGGGTAGGGCACGGCTTGGATAGGTCAACGGTATCAAAAATGACCCATGTGCACCGGACAAGCTATGTGTGGGCTTTAGTGAGCCCAAACAGGGCCCTTGTGGACCAAATCACGCTTTTAGGCTCAAATGGACTTTTAAGTTCCTAAGAGTTACGACTTATTAAAGGACACAAATAACATAATACATTTAAGTAGTACCTTAAAATAACATGTGTAGCTTATTATGTAAGAAATATATGATTTAACGCGTATGAAATGATTTCCAAAAGTAAGATAAAGACAAACATAGTCATAGAATGCTTAATGAAGATGGACTTGTGAGTACGCACTTCGTGCCCTTGTCCTTCGTTGTAAGTATTTGATCCGAAACAGCCAGGTGGTCAAGGTGGAACATATTTGTTAAGAGGCGAATAGCGCTAGTGATTAGCTAGCACACCAAAGAGTGTCAGAAGGTCAGCATTTCCTATCCACCGGTCGAGCTTAGAGTGATCTTCTAAGATGACATGTCGGTGTTCTCACTCCTCGTTTAATACAAGATTAGTTACACTATTTGGGGGCCCTCAAGGGACAATATTTTTCTAGTTAGACTCTCTCTCTCTCTCTCTAAAACCCCCCTCCTTCTTTCTACCTTTCCCAACCCCTAAGTTTTCTATTTACTACAACCGCTCATATCCCCCTCATTCCACCCCTGTTCCACCGGCAATATGGCCCCCCGTGGCTGATCTTCAACGGTTCTTACACCTAGATCATTGATTAATTTTAGCTCCGCCTTTTAATTATATTGCACCTATCTCCTTCAACCTCCGATTTGTCTTTGTGTGTTGAGATGAGTTCCGTTGATTTGATTTGTACAGGGTTGTTCTCTATTTTCTTCTATTGGTTTGATCGTCTGAGTCTGCCCCAATATCACCTCTTTTTGATTATTAATTGAGGTTTGCTTCCAATTGCGTCTGTCTTTTTATTGTTTTGCTTCCAATTTCTCTTCATGGATTATCAAATTTTCCTTCTCTTGTCTTTCCTCTCCTCTCCTTCTTCATTCCTTCATTGTAAAGTTTTCTTTCTTTCTTTAATTTCTTCTTCCTTAAGCCTTCACGTTTTTCGTAATCCTTAAGTCTACATAATTCACTTTCTTCAATTTTGGTCTTACTTTGATTATGGCATATCAATTAATTTTAGCCCGTCTTGGGGCATGTTTTGCGGGGATGATTGTCCTGATATGGATGGACTCCTTGGTCAAGCCGTTATGGAATGTGGGGTGCCATCGTTTTAAAGTGTCGGCATTCTCAAGGATAAGGGGAACATGTTCTTTAAAATGGGTACTGTTCCTTTAGCGTACTTTCATTATAAAATCGCTCTTAAATTTTTCTTATTTATGGGTACCCCAACCAATTATGATGTACCTTCTGCAACTTCTTTTGCCCTCTCCCTCTTTTGGAATTTGGCAACTTGTGATATGAAGACCTCCGATTATGAACAAGTTTAATTTGCTGGTATTGTACTTTCATTTTGTATGTTGATCCTTTAAACGTTAAAGCTCTAAGGGGGTTAGTTTTTAAGCATTTGAATCTTCTTCCGAAAACTGGTGCTGATTTTGAATGTGCTCTCAAATTTAATCCTCATAACAAGGATATTTCCCGAGAGTTACAAGTTGTAGTTGACTGTTTAGCTATCAACTCAAATGGAAAACGAGAATTTTCTCAAACTGACCCTCTTGGCATAGAAAGGAAAGAAAAGATGTCGTTGTTGTCTCCGACTTCGTTTGATAATTGTATGCCTGTTAGTTTACCCGAGGTGCTTATGAATTATGAGAATAGCTTCGCGCCTTGCGAGGCCATGAATGAGACCGTCTACTCAGCCAGCTCAAAATCACCTCAATTCAACTTTACCAACAAGAAGAAGCCTCATAAAAAACTAAATCTTTCATCTCAAGACTATGAGAATTTAATGCATGGCAAAAATTTAGAGTTCTTTCACTCTAAGTCTATGTCTATCATGAGGGTTCGCCCTTAACTCTAAAACCATCCAGACAGGAACTCCCCTGGAAGGGGAAATGTAACACCCCGATTATCCGGTCAAGATAATCGAAGCATTACCATCTCGGTTGCCCGAGGTAGTGTTTCAAAACTCCAATAAAGAACACTTTATTAATAATAAAGATTTAATGATTACAAACAACATGAATAACAATTACAACTCATCTACTACGACCTCTAACTCGTGTCCACTAACTCGACTCCAATCTCGAAGCGCGGCCCCAAAACCCGAATGCATCACAAAACCTGCAATCAATCTGCTTCTCATATGATCGGAAATATCATATGGATCGACACAGGCCACCTCGGAAATAGGTGACAATTTACAGAAGCCACAAACGGTCAGTTTCGATAATATAAACATATATGACATGACAAATGAAATACAGTTATGGAATATGACAACTCAATGCACGAGACACAATCCTCAACTCCACCATACCAGTACCGGGACGCACCCAGACGTACCCACAACCCGGTGACGACACCGCAACACCGCCCACCAAAATAGCTGGACCACAGCCCGTAAAAATGTACTCCGGACACACTGGTGGTACCGGGACCGAGAGCGACTCGGATCCTCTACCAGATGACGTGACTCAACCTCACGTGTCCCTCCATAACTCAAGCCATTAATGTGCACATCCCTTTTTGAGTGAGAAGCTCCAAGAGGCGAACAAAGCGGAAGACGGTCTCCCAACCGCCTTCTGTCTCCAATATAAACACTGTAACAACCCGGATTATAAAACAAAGGTAAAACCTAAAATAAAAGAGAAATCAGAGTATAACACTGATTAAAAGGGTCAAGGTGGCGGAAAC
>VHZZ01020972.1:0-29693 GCA_009801015.1 Silene noctiflora | reverse complement strand
GATGAATTGTATGTATGAAAGTCCATATCTTTCTTCTATTCTTGTTTGGTTTTCCTATGAACGAAAGTTGTAGGGATGCTTTTGTGCTTTTTGATGATTTGATTGAATGCATGGTGATGACTTTGCTTCCGTCTTAAGGAATTACAAAGATGTTAGTCTCATTCCTAGGCTAGATTGTAACCCTTGACCTCCGACACCCTTACCTAGCTATCCTATCTACGGGAACCCGACTACCCTAGCTTTAATTAATTGGTTAATTTCTATCATTTCTTGTCTTGCATTAGTTTAATTTAGCTATTAGCGTAATATTCCTCTTTCTCTTTGATTGACTAGACTATAGATTTGAACAAACCGAGTATACACCACACCATCCTCGTGGATTCGATACCCTACTTCCCGACTACTTAGTTAGGTTGTTCGGTTAATTGTTTGATCGGGACTTGACGATAAATCCTCACATCAAGCGTATGTTTAATGGTAGTCAACTCCTTCAATTTGTGTGAAGCCTTGAGAAACTAGTCTCGCCTTGTATCTCTCGATGGTTCCATCGGCTTTATGTTTGATTTTGTACACCCATTTGCATCCAATTGGTCTTTTGTGTTTGGGTAATTGCGCAATTTCCCACGTTCCATTCTTCTCTAGTGCATTTATCTCTTTTCTCATAGCTTCTTGCCATCTAGGGTCTCGCGCAGCTTCTGAGTAATGGCTGGGTTCTTTAGCTTCGTCGAGCTTGGCTAAGAATGCCCTGTGGGAATTAGAAAAACAATTGGTAGAAACGTAATTGACTAAGGATAACGAGTACCTGGTCTTTTCGACTTCGATTGGACAGAGTGTGCATTGCTGATGGGTTTAATTATCTTGGTTGATTTGCAAATATAGTCTCTTCTCCAGGATGGTTCGAATCGTGTCCTGGCTCCTCTGCCAATTCTTTCTTCCTCAGCCTCGTGCACCACACTTTCTGTTATGACTTCATCATTTTCGACGTGTGTGCTCTCATTGACTTCGTTCCCTTCACTTTCTTGAACAGCTATGTCACGCTGCGTCTCAATCAGCTCACTACTCCCCCTTTCGATCCCAGTTTCCTCTTCAATGGTTTCTTCATTCCCGTAGGATCCATTCTCATCATAATTCGATGTACTGATGGTATGGGTAATGGGTTCTAATTCTTCACATGTCGTCGAATAGGGGTAAGTATGCTCGTAAAAGACTACATCACGAGACACAAACAATTTCTTGGCCTTTAAATCGTAAACCTTCCATCCCTTTTTGCTGTGTGAGTATCCTAAGAATACACATCGTGTACCTCGTTCCCCAAATTTATCCCGTGGTTTCTCCTTATTATGGGCATAACAAAGGCTCCCAAAAACCTTAAGACCGTCCAGTTTTGGTTTTTCATTATATAACAATTCATATGGGGTCTGATTATGTAGTATAGGAGTAGGTGTTCTATTTATAAAGTAGGCTGCGGTTAGAATGCATTCTCCCCAAAAGTGAATAGGCAAATTGGCTTGAAAACGTAGAGCACGTGCCTTTTCAAGAATCTGTCGATGTTTTCTCTCTACCCGCCCGTTTGGTTGTGGTGTGTCGGTGTTGCTAGTTTGAAAAATGATACCATTTTCTTCATAATAATTTTTCATGGACCCAGATAAAAATTCCGTTCCATTGTCGCTTTGCACAATTTTAACTCTTTTGTCAAATTGTGTCTTAACCATCTGACAAAATATTTTTAATAAGTCACAAGCTTCACTTTTATCTTTCATGAGGTATACCCATACTCCTCTACTATGGTCATCAACGATAGTTAGAAAATAATGTGATCGAGACAAGCTAGGTGTACTATACTTTCCCCAAATGTCACAGTGAATTAAACCAAATAAAACATTGCATCGTTTATTATTAATGCTAAAAGGAGAACGAGTCTGCTTAGCTCTACAACAAGGATCGCAAATATGACCCAAATCCCAAGATAAACGAGTACCAACTAATGAAGAGAATTTAGAAAGGACACTACTTGATGGGTGCCCGAGTCTCTTATGCCATAACTTCGCTTCTTGTAACCGAGATGCTCCTGCCATTATATGTTCTCTCGGTTTCAGATAATAAACCCCATCGCACTGCTCACCCCGTCCAATCTCCATCTTCATAGACCGGTCCTGCATAATACAATAGTCGGGATAAAACGTTACTACACAATTATTTTCTCTAATCAGTTGCTCAACTGAAATTAAATCACATGTTAATGAGGGAACATAAAGAACGTCTTTTAGAATGAAATTGTTCCCCAAGTTGATCTCTCCATGTTCCTGAGCCTCGACGTTTCGACCATCAGGCAGTCCAACAACTGACTTCCCTTTCGTTCGAATTTTTGTCAAGCATTCACGTCGTCCCGTCATGTGGTGAGAGGCCCCACTGTCAATCAACCACTCGTTAATTATCATGGTGGTACTCATACCTGTAAGCTTGTTGCTACCTTCCGGACTCGACATCAGCAAGCTGCGAATCCGTTCGATTTCTTCAGTGGTGAACGGTATGTTATGCTTCTGCCCTTCCTCCTTTGACGAGCTGTTCACAGCGTTGGCATGGAACGTGTTTTGTTGTCCTCAACCCCCAGCGCGTCCTCTTCCACGACCAGCGTGTCCTCGACGTCCACGTCCCCTGCCTCTTGCCTTAATCACATCGTATCCATGTTTATCATAACAATTGTCTTCCGTATGATAGTACTTGCCACTATAATTGCACTGTGGAACTTCCTCCTCGTCTGTATCCTGCTTCGAATGGCTTCCTCTGCCTTTCCATGTTCCGGTCTTCTTCACTGCCATGGCGGCCTCATTTCTTTCCTCTTTTATTTTTGTCATCGTTGCGTGCCTTTCTTCCCTCAGAATCGGCGAATAGGCCCTGATGAGCGAGGTAATGGGGTCCTCCATCAACAAATACGAACGGATATTGTCGTACAACACATTGTCGAGACCCATCAAAAATTGATGGACCTTCTCCTCTTCACGCTCTTTCGCTATCATTGCCGCAGCACCGCAAGTACAGTTAGGAACTCGGCTATAATTTCCGAGTTCGTCCCAAATTGTTTTCAGGCGAGTATAGTATTCAACTACAGTTTGTTTGCCTTGTTTACACTCGTTGATTTCACCTTTTAACTGGTGAACTCTCGGTGCGTTTCCAGCCGAATAACGATCCCTCAATTCTTCCCAAACCTCTGCAACGCTCCCATTGAAAGCGATGCTTGGATGTAATTTTGTGTCAATGACATTTCTCAGCCATGCCTTAAACATTGCGTTGCACTGACGCCATGCTGCTGACTCGAGACTATCTCCTTCACTAGTCTCGTCTGGTTTCCGAATCTTCCCTTCAACAAAAGCCAATTTATTCTTAGCATCGAGGCCGTTTTTGACGGCATTGGCCCACAAATCGTAGTTGTCTCCATCGAAGGTGATTTGCGTAAGTATAAGGTTGGGATTGTCTGACGGGTGTAGATATAACGGCGAGGTTATTGGTATGGTTTGTGATTTTTCATTGTTCTGTTTTTTTGTAGTTTTCTCTCCCTCTCCCGGCATACTGGCACAATTCCGTTGTGTCAATTACCTCTCTGATACCATGAAAAACTATTGAGGAACAGAGAAGCAGATGGAAGAGATATTTTCATTGCRTTCAACGATGGCTCTCATCTTACATATWTACAYATTATGATATAATATCAAATCTCCTAACTAAGGAAAAACTCTAAAGAATTATCCCAATATTATTGTCTTCCTATAATACAAGATATGGGTATCAAAAAATTATGTACAATATTTTGTGATATTCTTTCAAGTATAAATTTAAGGGGTAAAAAGGGAAAAACAAATCAAAATCAGGTACCTGAAATCTCAAATGCTACTCTAGGTAGCATTTCATTTTAGGTAGCTTATTTGGTTAAATAAGTTATTTTTCAAACGCTTACAAACAAATAAGGTAACTAAAATTTTGGTCAAATAAACTAGTTTGACCAAATCAGGCACCTAAAATACCTTGCCAAACAGAGCCTTAACTTCTTAGTTTCATTTACGAATTGGAATCCGTGTAAGGTTGTATGTCTTCCCTGCAATTTTATTCCAAATATGTTAGGAAGAATAACCAACTAAGATTCCAAATATGTCATTTAAAAGGACTCAAAAAATGTAGTTCATAAAATCACACATTCACATAGATTAAAATTGAAGTTGAAGATAGTTATGACAATTTAGAGCATAATAAACAAAAGTATTTCAAATATCCTATGAATTCCTTCAAATATTAAGAAGTAAAGTTAGAGTCATTATCTTACATGACTCGAGTGTTGTATGTCTACACGAGCTCATCCTGTTTCAAAGGATACTGTAACTCATGAAGAATTTAAAACAAGTGATGAAGTACCTACATTAATCAAATGGACGCACAACCAACCATGTGTTGCGAGTACACGATGCCTACTATAGATCCTCACATGAACAATTAACCATCTGTAATAAGAAAAGTAACTGAAGCGGGCAAGTTATATGAGATTATCATGTAGACCCAATTACAGCACACTAATGATTTATTAATTATTAATGCAAAATCAATAAGGGTGTTGATTTTCGCAGTACGCATTTTACTCATTACAGTTAGTCTAGGTTTTAATTTATATGAATTAACAAAGTAACTTAAAAACGGAAAAAAGATTCACCTGGTAGTTCGGATTATTGTAGACGATAAATTTATATCGGTTTTTACGTCGGAAAAGTCTAAATCGTATTTCATGGATCAACCCCCAAAATTTGATGACTTCATTACTTTTGAAGGGTTATTAGTTATAGGATTTTAAATATATAGACGTTGATGAGAAATAGACGAATCGTTAAAAAAAACGAAATAGGTTAATGTTCATATTAAAGAGGGAAGGAGAAACGAAAGAGGCAAATTACTTAAGAGGTGAGGAAAAAGCAAATACTGAAAAGTTTGGAGCACTTTATTATTTTTATTTTTCTTAATTCCTTCGGTGAGTGTTTTTTTACGGAAGTTGCGGAGAGAGGATAGACAAAGGTAAATGACTGATATGATGCTGCCACGTAGACTGCTATGTTTAGCCTTTTAATAGTATTTATAAATATATACATGAATTTGTAAAAAGTTATTTATGACTTTAACATTACTTAAACAAACTTTATAAATAAAAAGTATTCCTTTATTAATTAATATGGGCTGGGTTGGGCTAAATACTTGACCCAAACCCGGCCCAAAAGTATTTTGGGCTTTTTTGGACCAAAATAAAATGCCCGGGACCTTAAAAAAAGCGGGTCAGGCCAATGGTCTTGCACCATTTGATCACCTCTACCACAATTAAATCACAATTAAATCGCTGAACGAACCCTACATCATAGCATACGCAACACATTGTATTCATAGCCTTATTACCATTGGTTCGTCCCAGGAAGTTGTACATACTCGCATAATATTTCTCGATCTAGTAGAGACTTTGTGGAATTCCAGCTCCCCAGTGGTCTTCTCCACATTGGGTTTTCCGCATCCCATTCTTGCTTTCGTTATTCATTCGCAATCATTTAAATCACGTTAATTCTTTGACTGGTAGTTTGATCGCTATTATTAGGCAATTTTTTTTACGAAAACAGAAATCAAAATATTTTGCGCAAATTACACTATACTTCCCAAGTTCCCAGTGTTGTACGATTCCTTTTGTTGTATTTCTTAAAGTAAATTCAATACTGCTTCAAAATGAATAAAAATATTTAGCTTTCAATTATAATTCTAACTAAATTTAATGCTTGTGCATTACACAAACCTCTATTAAGGTCTTTCATACATGATTCATGATTGAAACCTACAAAATTTTTAAAAATAAGTTGACAGTAGGGCTTATTCAGCCCCGTAAGGATGGCCGTCGTGACCGGCTCTAGAAGATTAAGCAACTTGTGATCCATGTTAATTACTTGAGAACATGATCAAATTTGATTGCAAAAATAAATAACTTACATGAACTAAATGAAGACTGATAAATAGCTGTCACGGGAGAATGATCTTGGACGGACAGTCCCTGTAAATGGCGGTCAATGCTGCCGTCTTCCATATTATGACGCCCATGTCTTTGCCTTGGCCGCACTTTTCTAAATTGAAAGTATTATTCTAAGCACACTTCTCAACAGTTTGAATCATGTTTTTAACATGAAAATTACGCCAACTTTGGTCCTCCTTTGAGTGTAAGGAGGACGTTCTATTTCTCCAAGTACAGTTCAAATAATCTTTGCTCTTAACAAGTAGACGTTCGTTCATGCTCCACAGAACTGACTTTACCATGCAAACCACTTTAAAATATCGTTATAATCTATAATACTTTATAACTCGAGGTTCAAAACAAGTATTCCCTCCAAAGTAGACAGCCTGCCTATCGCAAGTTTTCTTTTTTTGCAAATCTCCCTAATATCGGGTAGCTCAGGTAAAACTATGCAAACACCTTATGGGCTGCCGCCTTCCAATTTTACTAGGTGTAAGTGTAACCCTTATGGGTTGCCTTCCTAGAAAGAAGCTGGGAAAGAAAACTTTGTAAATAAAAACAACACTATAATGGCCTACTTCTAAATTACACAGTGGTTGACAACCTTATTACCTAGTATAACATCAATAGAACACACATTCCAGAAAAGGCGAATACTAGTACTCTCTCACATCTAAGGAGAACCAAGCATTTCTGCATCCACCTTCATTCTCGCCTCATCCCTCCAATCTACTCTAGTTTCTGAAGTTAGAGTGATCAGGCGTTTCAGCTCTATTTGCAAGAAGATGGCTATGGGGATTGCAAATTGATTAGAGAAAGGCTGCTCACTTTGTTAATTCAATGATTTCCAATTCAGAAACCAAATGGTGATTTTCTTCTGCTTCCACCTTCTCCATACTGCTCATTCCATTTTCTAAGCTCATTCATGCTGGTTGCATCAAAGGCAACTGAAGGCCCCACCTGCAAATTCACGAAACAGCAAATATTACAACAAATACCAACACAACATAACCAGCCCTTTTTTATCAATAGTAAAATTAAAATATGAAATTCTATACCTGGTTAGGTAACTTAAGGTAAAAAGGAACAGTCATTTGACGCAATACATCATACCTTGGCAACTGAGCTTACGTGTATTTTTTTTTTCGCTTTTAAAGGTTATTAGTTACTTTTTAGTTTTTTGACGTCAAAACACAAAATTAACTGAATTTATATGTATAGTTTTTTAGTTATTGTACTGAGTATTTTTTTTAGCTTAATGTTTAAATGAACTCGTAAACTTTATAGTAAAGCTCATAAACTGTAAAACAAAACTCGAAAATTTATTATAACACTACACAACCAACTTGTATAATCTATGAACTGCTTAACTTAAACACGGGGTAATGTGATATCTCCACAAGTAAATTCTTTAAGTCAAGAGGTAACATAATCAGAAGTCAGGACCAGTTTTATCTCCTTCATAGTACTAAATCTCCATTTCAGCCACAGTATCAATTGTAGAATCCTAAGTTCACTAAATGCAGCCAATTTTAGCAGACGATGGGATTTGGTACTGTCTGGCAAGTTGTAGTTTGGAAACAAATCAAGAAAGGCAAATGAAAAAAAAAAGAAAAAATCAGAGGTTTGTAGGTCATGCGACAAGGGGTCAAATGGCTCAAAATTTAAGATTCGCAGAGTTCGGGACTTGTAGAGTCAAATGATCAAAGATGAAATAAGTTGTATCAAGAGCTTAAAAAGTAGTCTTTCAAAGACAAACCATTAAGTATATAAAGGACAAGGCCCACAAGGGAGTGAAAGTGATCTCCAATTAGAAATGAAGAACACCAGATACTCATTTACATGAATTAAAAAAACAGAATGAAAAACAACATTACCCACGGGTTGAACTGTCAAAAGGGTCGGGTGACTCGGGTCATACGGATCAAGTCAAAATACGGTCGATTGAATACGGGTTGAGTACGGGTCACCGGTCGTGGTCGGGTTAGGGTCAGAATATGGGTCAAAAATTAGTTTCTAACCCCCCTTTTTTACCATTTTTTAATTCGGAAAAATATTTTTTAAAAACTAAAGCATATTTAATATTAATATTTTAATCATATCAATGTTTACATTAATTATATTGAAAGAATTATAGAAATTAAGATATTTTAATAATTGTTTTATTATTAAAGGTTATAAAAAGTAAATAAAATAAAATTGGGACACATACTAGACCAGAGCAAGAAGTTTAGTTGTCCGAATGGCAGAGACACCTACCAGGATAAGGCATAGCGCGAATCGAACGAGCAATTTTTTTATTTGTCTTGCAATTTAAAGTGCTAAAAATAATAATTATTTTAATTATTTTTTAAAACATAATATATAAATAATAATATTTTAACAAAAATCTTGATCTATCTTTGACCCAACGGGTTGACCTGTTCGGGTCGGGTTTCAACCCTAAAATAACCGGTCATTTAGGGTCGGACGGGCTACAGGTCGAAATTTTCAGGTTTTGACCCTTGAAAATTGGGTCGGTCGGGTCAAATCTGATAGTTCTACCCACGGGCAACGGCATTATGCAAAAGTCAAAACAATTGGTACTGACATAAACTCTGAGTAATTAAGTCGTTCAAAACCAATGTTTTTTCTTATAGTGCGCGTCATCAACCGAGCACTTCTAGTTTCCTCTTAATGAACGACAATGTTACTGTTGTAATAAAGGCGGTTATACTGTTAACTCTCCCCAGTTATCTCGACTCCAAACTAAATCAACTTTATAAAATATTAAGTATTATCAGAAACGTAGAGATAATTTCCCAAAATAATTTTGGCAGAATTTTTGTGAATATTTCAACACAAAATAACGTTAACTTAGCAACAGCGGATAAAACCACAAGGCTAATAAACAGTATAGAGTATATCACCCCAAGGGATTTCCTCTTCCATGTATCTTGCTGCGCTAAAATACCATAACAATGTAAACTCAGAGCCACAGAAGACATAAGACAGCAGTAGAGCTAGAAGAGATTACCTTGGCCTTTGACTGAACAAAGTCATCCAAACTAAGAGGCCTTAACGCTGGAGATGTGGCTTCCTTCGTAACCTGTCAGGAGATGCATAAAGTCAAAATAGAGAGGACAGACCACAAATATCTTAACAAACGAATACTAATTAAAATAATTTCACAGTAACCAATTACCTAATCTGTCTAGTAGCCAGTGTTTAACATAAGTTTATTTGCTTGTACATAATAAAAACCACTACCCCACAACTAAAAAGGGACTGTACCCAGATCCGTATTATAATGAATTAAAATACGCAACTAAACGGCAAAGATTCACCATAACACAGAAGAGTATATTGTTAATCCGTGCACTCGAAACTTCGGTTGAACATCAGATAACAAGATACTTCATTTTTCACAACAGAACCAACAATCCAAACGATATGTGTTTTCTAATGAGCTAATCAAAGGAATGGACAGATTCCGACTTTGAGAGATAAGATATGGCTACAAAAGTTGGTGTAAAAGATTAGTAGTTTGTGCTAGTTTATATTCGTATTTAGGTCCTTTATGGGCTGAAATGTGATGTATCGGTTGACGTATTAAGATAATTACATCTCCACCAAAAGAAATTGAACTAACCAGCAATCCTAATGCCTCCAGTTACCATGGGTAAAAATAGAGGAAACCCTAGTAAGCCTAACCAGGTTAATTTACATCCTGTATCGTTGCCACGTTGGGACAAACAAATAATTGTCATTCAACACTTAAACTGAATGCTTCAAACTGTAAAGGTGCTTGTTTGGTTGTCATAAGGGAAAAACAAATTCACATGAAATTTATATAACATGAAATGGAAATTCATGTGGATTTCCCAAAAGACGTTTGGTTGCCATATGGGAAATGGGTTCTTGTGGAAATTTCCACTTGCCTAGGGGGGTTAAGTAACTGACTTCCAACATAATGGAGTAACTCTACTTCCACATGAAGTTCCACTTCCCAGGATTTTGGCAACCAAACAAAGTATGATTTTATGATTCCTAGGATTTTCAAAATCACATGAATTTGATGGAGCAACCGAACAAGCACTACAATTGAGACTGACTTGAGGGGTGGAACTTGGAAGGTACATAAGTATTTGCCAAGGACGCTATATGTGCTAATGGAAATACCTTCTCTTGCTCCAAAAGCTCTTGAACAGGTCTATATGCTGCAGCAATACAAAGATTCTGCAAAGAACAGAAGAAAACAACTTAAACAAGCTCATAGCATATCACACTTAAAATGCAATCAGAAAACAGAGAGCATCATGCTACCTTTAAATCACTCCCAGAATATCCTTCTGTGACTTTTGCAAGCTCTTCATATTGGAAATCTAACTCAAGGTTCTCTTGAGAAAGAAATATTTTTAAAATCTTCACTCTATTTTCAGCATCTGGCAGGTCCACGTATATCCTGTACAGCAAAGAGAAATATCATAACATCAATGGAAGTGCTTAGAGCATTTATGTGTGCATTGTTTACTGATCAGTGATCAGCAGTGCAAAAGGCAAATAGAGAGCACCACTATGATCAGAGGATGGCTTCATAAAAAATTATAATATTTGGGTATCAGTGAGAAAAAAGTTGAAGAAAAATTCAGATTCCCATACACCTGAGATTACCATGTTTGGCAATCTCATTCTGTGTGCACTGTGCATTGAATCAGCCGAACAAGACCAAATAGAGAACCCACTACGATTAAAAGATGGTTCCAATAATAAAATTTTACTCATATAATATTTAGGTTTCTCATCCACAGAAACAAGAAAAAAAAAACAGCTTCCCATAAAATCTTTCGATCATTTTCATTAGGCGGTTAGAGTTAACATTTGCCAGGCACCGACTAAAATCAAAAAACAGTGTGAAAGGTTTAGACAGGAGCCAGACTAAAAATGAGGATTCACAAAGTTCTTACCTTCGTGGCAATCGCCGTATTACAGCATCGTCGAGGTCAAATGGCCGATTAGTTGCACCCAATATGAGGATTCTTTGGCTGTCTTTTGTCCTTAATCCATCCCAGGCAGCCATGAACTCATTTCTCATTCTTCTAGTTGCTTCATGTTCAAAAGAACCACCACGGGCTCCAAGCAAGCTGTCAACCTACATGAGAAAGAGCGCAAAACTACCAAATTAATTCACCATATAAAACCAAAAATCAGCACACTACAGAGCATAAGAACCAAGCATTTTCCACAGAGCATAAAAATCCTTGACTTCGCCATCCGTATATAGATGGAATTGCCCTAAAAACCTTTTCTAGGAATGAAAATTTAAGATGAAGAATAAAACTGCTACAATATGCACAACTTCACTGATACAAGCATCATACAATCATACTTGTTATGTAGGAATAAAAATAATCAAGGCAGGAAAGAATACCAAAATAAAAAAAATAAAAAATAAAAAATGAAAAATACTCCGTAATAGATAAGAGCTTTATTTAAGATAATTGCTATATGAGAAATAATAAACGGAAATTTATGCAGCAAATGATCTCTCTTGAAATCTTGATTCAAAAAACAGGAGTATGCTGAGGATGAAACTTTACCTCATCGACAAATATGATGACCGGGGCCAGCTTACTAGCAAATGAAAACAGAGCCTTAGTTAGCTTTTCAGCATCTCCAAACCACTGTGTAAAGGTGGGGTTAAAAAGATTAGATACAACCATAAAAGTCAGCAGTTATGAGAAATACTTAAGAGCTAACAGGGTTTAAGAAGTTCGCAGTACAACAAACCGCATCCTTTCACAGTCAAATTGACTTGTCAGGCAAAATTGAACCTTACCAAACAACACCCAAGGATAATTTAAGTAATACATAGATACTTGGCACTAAACTAAACTATGTAAAACGCTCCACTAAAGTAGTTGCACTTCTTTTAATTGCAAAGTAGTTGCTCATTCAATGCAACACTCTACGCAATTTTCAATATAGGTCATTGGGAAACTTCCGACTCCCACTTATCCTGAAATGCTCTTGACGCACTGGGGTAATGTTCATGTCGTCGTTGAGTACTTGAGCACTCTTACATGTTATATCAATCAATTCCGTCCATATCAATTACCTCAGGGATAAATTAGACCTTCTAGCCTCCAATTCATGATCAGATGGGCCTCCCCTTAATCTTGACAAACTCTCAGAACCTCCATATTCACTCGCAGAAATTTAATTATGGAGTGGCTTGTAATAAGGAGCAGTAATAGTGAGATATGGTGGCAGACAAGCAGTGTATATATGACAAACAGCCGCTGAAACTTTATCAAAGTCCTGCTTGCCTTTTTGCCCCATATTAGCCCCTTTATTCAATTACATACATATTGGGACAAATATTTGGAGTATTTTGAGAATGGCATGCTCCTCAAATTCCAATTTACTCCCCGCCGTTCCACATGATATATCTCCATATTAGTTAGTGAAGGCAAGAAGAGGGTAATCTTCAACACACAAAATGAACATTAGGTACAAACAGTCAAGAGGAAAGGAATTTCGATGTTATAATAACCCCACATACAACTATATACAAGAGAAACAAGTGACAGCACTTCCTCTGAGGTGAGAAAACATCTGATCTGGCGCACATAGAATGTATGTCAACATTAATTAGTACTGCATACCTTTGATGTCAGATTTGAACCAGTTATACTAATGAAATTTGCCCCTGCCTCAGTAGCAAGGGCCTTGGCAAGCAGAGTTTTCCCCGTTCCTGGAGGCCCAAATAGTAAAATCCCCTTGCAAGGCTGATAAGAGCTTGAGATCAATAACCTACTCGTATAACTAGTAAAAACAAATCACTGTTGAAAGTTGAAAAAAGGCAGTACCCGAAGCAAATTTCCACGGGAAAAAAGCTCTGGCCTCCTCATGGGAAGAATAACCAGTTCATTTAATGCCTTCTTCACATCCTCAAGAGCGCCAACGTCATCAAACTGGACGCCTATTTCACCAGGAGGAACAACTGCTGAAATAAAGTTGCTCTCGTACTCATCCTTCGCAAGATTCTGTCAAGAAGTTTGTCAGTTATCCACTTATCCTATATGGAACAATATCCCTGATAAGAGTCAGTAGAAGATCTGAATCAGAAAGGTTAGAGACTACGTACCTTCAAATTTTCCGTAGGCTTGTCTGTTATCTTTTCTTGCTCTTTTAACCTTGAAATTGCAACCTCAAGGCTAAGGCGGACAATGGGTCAGGCAGAAAGAAAGAAGAACAAGTGAGATAAAGAGGAAAAGAAAGAAGAGTATGAACACTTTCAGCTGACAAGCAATGTTCAGAAAGCAAACTAGCACATACCTTTCCCGGGGCAAAATTAGTCTTTCCTTCTTAATAGAAGGAAGAAGGCAAGATGCCAAATAATTACTTGTGGCCCACCCAACAACTTTCTCAGCTTCTGTATGACATTGATTTACAATTGAATTGATAATTCACACAGAAGATTGTCAGTAAACTAATAACTGAAAGCAGAACTACAATACAAAAGAAGAACCCTTGTTCAAGATTGAGCAAACAAGACGTCAGAACCCATAAGGCTATATTATTCACTTATGTGCATGTGAAACCATCAATACCTATCAGTAGTGACACTATGCAACGTCGCCAAAAAGAAAGGTAAACAATGATGAGAAAATACAATTAAATGTACTCAAATGTTTACGCTACATAAAAACATACTTAAATCATTAAATGTACAGATGGGCATTCATGCACCCTGCTGCATCTCAAAATGTTGATTCTGCGTTTGAGAAAACAGTGTTAACAAATGGTCCAAGACAAAAAGAACCTACTGAGACAGTCATTCCTTGATTTAATGAGCCATGACTCAATCAAAGAGACGCGACCCTTCAGACTTGCACAGCCGCTATTTGTTTATACCCTTTAATTAACCATCTGTTCATATCCCTCAACTTTTCACAAAACATGCATTTATCTTCACTAATTTCAACCATCAAATCCTTGAATCCATGATACTTATTATTATGTCAATAACCCCGAGGAAGTATATACGCATAACCACCAAGATAATATAGTTCATAGAGTTATATTCCGGTAGAATCATTTCACTTCATCCATATAAACAAGAGACCAGTTTGCGATGTACACTTCCGTGTAATATTCCCTCAGGCTCAAAGTCCCGTAACATCAGCGAATCCATCGCTGTTGATGATTTTCTTCTTAGTTATGCTATTCCTGAACCCAACCAAATTTTTAAGCGACATTGACATTCCCTGCACTTCCCCTGATGCATAATTCAGTACATATCACTCATCCTGATATAAACAATATTGCTCTATACTCGAGACAGCGTACAATTTTTCCAATGAGCACCTCACTAAAATAATTGTTACTGAAACTAAATGACTCATTTGAAGGGAAATCTAACTAAATGTATCTTACTCCTACGCTAGCGATAAGAAACTGAAACAACCAAGATCGTATATCCTCAGCAGGTATCAATTCCTCGAAATCCCCCACCCCCTAAAGAAAAGAGAAGTCTGGCAGACTGAAAACTGAAAAATGGAAACCACTTCTTCTGAAGTTCCAAATCAAGATTAGTCTATAGAACACTGAACAATTCAAACTAAAAAGGACACAACACAATCTATGCAGGGCTGTTATCATGTCTTTTTTTGATAAGTAAGATATAGTATGCATTAATAGATACAAAGGGGGTTATGTTCATGCACATAAAATCATCATAGAGGTGATCCCCATCTACATAAAGACACCACAGAGAAAACGCACATATACAAAGATATATCCTCAAAATGACGCTCATCTACAAATAAATGTAACGCCATATACACCACAGGGATTGCTATCATGTAATATTCAGATCATACTAGGAAGTTAAAATCAGACAAGTCATAAAGGTCATAGCTCAGCATGTCACATCATACACTAAGTGCACTCAGTGAGTAGACTTACTTTGTTTAGTCAATACTACACCATTAGTGTCAACTTGCAGCAACTCCAAGCAAGACAGATCATGCTCTTCAAGAACCTGCAATATATAATAGTTCTATGAAATCCATCCATAAACAAAGCCAGCTATAACCAAAGCCTATAATAGTGTTCAGCAAATAACAAAGAGCATCATTCAGAAAGTGTGAATATTTAAATGCATTCTCACATTTGACAATCAAGGTGCAATTTCCTTGACTACGAAATCAATTATGAGGAAAGCTTCTATACCTTGTGCAATTCATTGAGATTGCTTCGCGAGATTATTATTCTCCTGTCTTCCTCAAGCTGTTTATTGAAAGTTTGAAGCGGCTCTTCCTCCTGATAGAATCAATGAATATATATGTTTATCAGGACAGCTAATAAATAGATCACGATCTTACACCTAGAAACACAAAACCCTCTCAACTGCTAACAGGTCATATACTTTTCCCCTGAATTAGAAACACCTACTACTTGACATACAACAAGAAAAAAAGACATTATTTTCAAAGATTCTTTAAATCTGGAGGGCCATCCAGACTCAAAGGGTCAACTGCCATCACACAGAAGGCCAAGGGCCGCCAAATCTCATTTACTGCAAGTAGTTTAGATGTACGGTTGTCACGTACTTGTTTGGAAGCAATCAAGTTTGTTCCACTATAACAGGATACAGTTCTGGGAATGCAGGCAAAGTAATGCTTCTCTGCTTGAAATTTGATGGGTTTCTAAACTGTAGAGTGGGGGAATATACGAAAGCACTCCACTCACCTTTGGCGGATGTATGCATATAACATTGGTAAAAAGTTTAGATATGTCTGTTTCATCAGATATCTTGTTCGCTTTTAGGCCTTCTGTTAGTCTTCTCAGGGGAAGAGGCTGGCAAAATATACACGAATGATAAAGTTAGATGCAAAAACATTACAACAGAATAGGAGAGACAAACAGTCAATCAGCAAGTACATGTCATGAACTTGAAACTGACAACAGAAAAAACAGAATCATCCGATATCTATTACTCCAGGGATGTTATATTTGCACAATTGATTTAAATTGAGATTTTTATTGTTTTTCAAGATAACAAAAAGAGTGGAAACTGAAGGACAAGGATTTAAACCAAAATTTATCCACGATGGCTTTAAACCATGCTGATACATCATAAAACACCGAACAATTTATCAGAATAACATGAGTCAAGATTAGGTTAAGATGAATATTAGACTCCAAAGACATGTGACGAAACGTAAAGGAGCAGTTGACAGACTTGTCAATCTCCCTCAGGCCTCCCAAGTACCAGTGTGGCCACGTCGGGCACATGTGACATGCCAGTTGGACATGGGTCTTGACATAAAATACAATTTTCCATGTAAGAGAGAATATTGATCAAGGACACAACTAAAATTAATTCATTTACGGTCACTAATAAAATTTCACCAAAAGAAGCAAACATAGAGTTGCCCACAGATTAGATACATCAATCTCTTAGCAAAGAGAGAAATCATTACCAGCTTAGCAAGGCGGCCAAAATTCGGGAGTACCATTGTCTGCAGCACAAAAAAAGACTTTCATTATTAATTACCATGGCCTACAATATAAGCCCTCTATATACAAGTCTGTTGAGTAAACTTTTAAGTCATAAGAGATGGGTGACTATTCAGAGGCAGATCCATGGGTAGCAAAATGAGGTCTCTGGACTCGGTAAAAAAAAATTGGTCCACTTCGCCTAATTTTGGTGTTGAGAAGTTTAAAATCTGTAACTTCAACATAACAATGACCGAGGAATTTTAGACAACGCCAAATAAATAAATTTTAGTGGATCTGCCATTGACTATATTATGACAATTATGAATCGACAGAACTTAAAGCAAGGTATCACTTGAAAACTTACGAATTTCTCTTTCTCCTTGGAACCAGTTTCAACTTTGTTTTGCCCACAAATCAGCACCATAGGCCCTAATAACTCATCAAACATCTCACGAACCTTGCTAACAAACTCGTTACGTTTAGACTTTGGAGCTGCGCGAGATAACCACAGAGATGAATCTGGAAAGTAAACAATAAGAGGTTGCTTTGACTGCAAAACCTGGAAAAAGAAGGACAATATGTCAAGCTACGAAGACCTCCTGAAAAATAATAAAAAATTAATATGCAAAGAAATAAGTAACCGATAATCCAAAACATACTTCACACAAAGCTTCCATAGCAATGTAACAATCCTCAGCTTGAGCATCAAGGTCATGTTCAACATCCTTCACTGGAGACATAAAAAGTTAAAAACAAGGACAATGGAAAGAAGCAAAACTAGTGATTACTTGTAACCTTTTTTGATCTTTTAGAAGTAAGATGCAATATTAAATAAGGGACACAAGTACACAACCATACACCAAAAGACACCCTAATTGTGACGCCCATTTTAAAAAAGAGAGGTGGATAATTACGCTCTCAAACTATCATGCGTAATCTTACCTACAAAAGAAAGAAAAGACAGTTTCAATTTGGATGAAGCATAGTGATTAGGATTACCTGTAATTGTTTTTTATAACACAGCACAATCATTTAAACACTTTAAACAAAAGAAGGTTACGATCACTAAAAACCGGAATGTATTAATATTTAGGAATATGCGACAACCGAACTAATACTAGTTACATACAAGTGGAAGTACTTCACAACTGATCAGTTTAATAGCAAACATACAGTACTTAAGGTTTGTTTGAAATTTCACAAACATGTGGCCCTCCAAAAGGCCATTTGATTGACACGCTCATTTCTAATGTTTCAGTTATCCCTAATTCCCTACACCCTATTTCCTCATTCCCCATGCCCCCTTCGATTTTCTGAGAGTTACCAATATTGAGGTTTCATCTCTCACAGACATAACCACCCAGCAACCACCACAAGCTCCACTTATCCAAGGGAAACCCACCATCACCATTATTATCCATCCAAGGGAAACCCACCATCACCGACGCCTAGAAACCCACCCACAACATATTGCTATCTTGCACCCCTATTCTACATTCCTACCCATTCACAATTTCACCAACTAAACCCATCGCTGGCAACAATGGCAGCCATCAACCATTATCTATTGATCTCCCTCCTTGCCTCACACTCCTCTATGACAATAACTATCACTAGTGTCAGATTTCACATAACGATGTAGCTATAGATTTTAAACAATGAAAAATCTACTGCCTGATGCTGATTACCATTAAGGGCACCAATAGTACTATACACGTGACAAATATAAATGGAAAAGGAAAAATCCAAGATAATTCAAACTCGACATTGATCAATAGCATAAAATACCAAGTCAAAGGACACTAGAACATGATTTCATTGGAGGTTATTTTGCCGTCCAAATACTTAGAAGATGGAGACGAGTCTTTGCCCGAGACTATATATGACTTTTTTGGCTTCACACCTTTACTAATATATTGAGTTATTGACTATTTAGTGTTTTATTTTATTTTATTTTCAACATTCATGTTAGAGGACCCCAACTCAAGTTGGGATAAAGGCTCTCTTGTTATTGTTACCGTTCTTGTCACGTGCATTTTTTGTTCCATGGATATCTTATTTTAGTAGTCTTTCTCAAAATAAGATATTCTCTAGTTTGTCCATGAACCAGATTAGCGCAAATACAACTCAATATAGGAAAGTAAATGAAATACCTGGAATCCAGTAAATTGGTGGTTTTGTATCTTGCTCTACGCTGGCGTCTTTTTCTTCTTTATCTAAAATAACAGCAACGCGATCTTTTTCAACCTCGTACACTTCTCCACGTTGCCCAGTTGGTATTTGCCTGCAATGCGCCCAACAAATTCAGATCAAGCACCTTATATATTGGGGGTTACAATTTCTTGCTTCACAGCTATAAAAAATTAAAGAAACTAAACCTTAACCTATGGACCCCAACCTTAAATGAAAATCAGAAAACGTGAAGCAAAATGATCAAAACTTGACATGAGATAACAAAAAAGCCTCTTCACAAAAGAACTTCAATACAAGTAGGAAATTAAAGACCAAAAGGGAAACAAAAATTAACATTCAGAAATTAAAATAGTACGGAGTAGTAAACAAGAATGCCCAGTCAAACAGCATTCTCAAATCTCAACCAATAATAAATAAAGATATATCTTTATTTTGATAAATAAGATATTATAGCAATATAAATTAAGGGACGCCATAGAGTGATGCCCATGTACAAAAAAATATCATAGAGATCCCGCCCAAATATAAAAAGACAGTATGAGGGTGACGTCCATATACAAAAAGACACCCAAAAGGCGAAGCCCGTATACAAAAAGACACTCTAAATTTGGCGCCCAAAAATGAGAGATGGATAGTTATGCTTTAAACCTATCGTGGATAATCTTATCTACAAAAACAAGAAGAGACCAGTTTCATTTTGATGAAGCATATCGCTCCAAAGATATATAGAGATATTATGATAGAAACTAAATCAAAGGAGTTTTACTAGCCTACTTGCAAATTACACGTATAAGCTTCCACAACATCCAAGTAACTAGACTAAAAATACTCAGCATCATTTAAGCCCATAGTCATGTGATGATGTGATGTCCAATGAGTCACTTCATAATCAGTTATTCCATGTTTAACTTCAATTCATACTGATTTTTCCTATAGTGTACACTGTCTAGTATCCACTACTATACTTCAATGGAATCAATTAAACCAGAATATTACCAAAATTTTAGAATGATAAAACAATCATACAAGTGTGACTGAACAGCATTAATTAAATAATAAACACACTGTTTTAGGGGAAATCCCAACAGAAACCAAAAAAGCCAATCCAATCCTTATTAGTACGAAAAGACGATGCACACAGAAACAACAAGGCCATTAAGGCAGTTTTAATGTCTTGAGATAAAGAAAAGAGACAAATCAGCAAAGCCTAAGAGAAGCAAGGATCGTAAATACATAAATACACAGTAAACCATCATTTCATTCATATTCCAACCATTCAGTGTTGAGCAAAAGACCACTTTGCCATTTTGAATTGTTATGTGCAATCAGCAATAAAATTATTCTACACAAAAACCTATAACCTATTGATGTACCTAGTCATGGATTCACGGCATACCTAGTATTCAAGGTGCGATTTTTCAGAAGAAATCCTAATCCCCTATACCTTAGTTAAAAAAGCGCGCCTAGGCACAAGGCGCACTGAGGCGCCAATCAGGTCGCATCAAGGCGCACCTAAGGCGCATGAGGCACACCCATGCGCACATGGCGCAACTAGTGAGGCGCACTCCATGCGCATTAGTATGTATTTTTCCAAATTCTTTTATTTTACCCTTCTTTTCTCCCCTTATCCTTAATTTTCACTTTTACATACATGTTAGCCCTCTTTAAAACAATAACAACAACAACATCATCAAAGCCTTAATCCCAAAATGGTTAGGGATCCTTCAGAACCGTCCATGGGTGAACGCACACCTCAAAATGCGAAAATATAGAAAAGGACAAGTGAAAAACAAAAACAAAAGGGGGGTTAAAAATAATACCAAAGCCAAGGTAGCCTTATAGGTTTTAAAATCTAAGTCCGGATTTCTTTTATAAAACTTAAAATTTAAATAGAGAATAAAGATTAAAACGATTTTGAAAATCGAAGTAAAACTTAAGGGTCCGAAATACCTTAAAAGTGAAAGAAGTATTAATATATAAAAAGTTGGTAAAAACTTGTACGAAATCCGAAAATAGCAAATAAGTTTTTGTTTAATAAAATAAATAAGAAAAATTAAATATTTCAAAAAAACATCAAAAACTAAAAATCCACATGTATCATTTCCCGCCATTGTGCCCTCTCCGACACCATCCCCTCGTCAAGCCCGAGAAATCTCATATCGTGCTCTATAACTCTCAATCAGGTTTGTTTTGGTCTCCCTCTACCCCTAGCAACCTTTTCTATTCCCCAAGTCTCCGGCCTCACTGGTGCGTCCATAGGTCTCCTTCTCACATGGCCAAACCATCTTAGTCGATTTTCCACCATCTTATCCTCTATTGGCGCAACTTTCACCTTTTCCCTAATCACCTCACTCCTTGATCGATCTTTCCATGTGTGGCCGCACATCCACCCCAACATACGCATCTCCGCCACACTCATCATTTGAATGTGACAATGTTTCACGGCCAACACTCGGAGCCATAAAGTAAGGCAGGCCTAATCGCCAAGCGATAGAGTTTTCCCTTTAATCTATGGGGCATATCTTTATCACATAAAAACCCTGTAGCACTTTTCCATTTTAACCATCCCGCTTTAATTCTATGAGCCACATCTCCGTCTAACTCCTCATCTATTTGAATAATAGATCCTAGATATCTAAAGAAAGCAACATTTCTATCGAAAATAATACTCCCCACCTCTGTCGATCTGGATCCCGCGGGATAACTAAACTGACACCTCAAATACTCGGTCTTACTCCTACTTAGCCTAAACCCACGAGTCTCCAAAGTATGCCTCCATAATTCCAACTTTCTCTCAACCCCCTCTTTCGTCTCATCAATCAACACGATATCATCCGCAAACATCATACACCAAGGGATGTCATCCTGAATAGCCCTCTTTAAAACAAAAACAAAAAAAAAAGACTATTCTCGCACAAAATTTGATTGTAAAATATGGATGTTCATTTGAAAAATCAGTGCGCCTGAAGTCCAAAAGGCGTGCGAGCTTCGCCTCGTGCCTGTGCCTCGTGCCTTTGGGACCCCATCGCCTTAGTGCGCCTCACGCCTTCTCACACTAAGCCCTATACGAGTAACCCTTAACAACAGATGGGACATTCTTAAGGAACCACTTTAAAATGTTGCAAAGTAATCTAGAAGGCAACAGCATCAATACAGACTTCAAATATAGTATTTCCAGGTCTTCAATAGGGTTCTTTCTCCACCAGACAACCAAATTAGGGCACCTTATCAACCCACCTGCTACGAATAATAGTAAATGTTTTGATTGGCCCATCAGGTGTTGGAATCCTCCCCAATAAGATCCTGTGATGCATTTGCATAGTGTCAATGACTAGGTAAGGACAATACTATCTCCATGGGAGAAAGTGAGAGGTTTATTTCATTAAAAGACGAAAATAGACAAAAATAAAGTCGTAGGAGCAGGTAGGTTCCTATGTGTTAATCTATTCATATCTTCTCGTTCAGATGTTTGTTCATTTTGTCCCCACATTTCTGGAAAATAATAACAATTATAGGGGAGGATTACTCATTTATACCCGTTCAGAATCTCAAAATCACCAGCTAAATTAACCTCATAATAAAAAAACATCACACTATCATGGTGAACAAGAAGTTGCCCATTAACCAAGCAAAGTTAAAATCCATTTATGGAGACACAAACCCAAAACTAGCCATAATCAATACAGTTATTTAGCAGAAAGCCACTTGGAGACCACATGGTCAATTGTAACTTGGAAGAGCAATTGCTAGTTCTGCATTAATCAAAGTACTGCAAATGACCAAGCACATGAGAATTTCTAAAACGAGAAGTTAAAGACCTGGTATCTGATTCAACATGTACGGACGGTCCAACATACTTTATCCGGTCACCTGCAAATGAACAAGATTGAACGTCAAATTTTCTTAAATTGCCAAGACATTTACAAAACAGAAGATGGTCCAAGTCTCTAACGAAGATTGAAATCTACAATAATTGTAATTAGCATGTTCAAGAAATTGATTTTTGCCAAAACAGTGAAGAAACCTCGTGAAAGGTCTGACTTTGTTAGCAAGATTGTTTATATAAACAGTATTTAACATTTACACAAGAAACTCAAGGACGTGAAGTTATAACGACAAAGCTTCTTCCTGTCATGGTCTTCCTTTGATCTACACTTGTTCTAGGTGTGGAAGGCTGCATTGGATGCGCCACTGTCTTTTGATAGTGTGAATAAAATATTCTGTTTCAAGACAGCAACCCGAGTCCCGAGGTTGCTGGGCTATATAATGAATGCATCACTAATTTGTTTCCTTGTCAATTTTTTCCCTTATCATTTCACAGCAAATCGTCATGATCAGGACTAAAGAGTAAGTAAGTGTCTATCCAATATCTTGACTTCCCTTTTAAAGGCATAAAGAAAGGTCAAATTATGAATAAAGCAAGAACTGGTCTAAGTCTTTCATATTAAGAACTGGATGGCGATCTCAAGAAACAGGGAGCAAATATAAAAATGCATGATATAAATACATTACTTGCTCGTTTTTCAAATTTCTTCCCATATTCCTTTTTGGGAAAAATTTTTATTTCTTCTCACTTCTATTTCTTTCCATACTGAACAAGCTATCCTGATTACTCTCGATAGATTTGATCGCATTTTGAAAAGTACTACCAAAATAATTACAAATATGCCATTATTAACCCCAACCTAACTATCCCACTTCCACCTTCTCCTCCATCCTTATCAGTAGACCACCACAAAACACCGCCCTCTCCAACAACTGTCGCCCTCCTACAACTACCTACAAACGCCTCCCTCCTTTAATCTCCTCCAAGCTCCAACCACCACCCTCCTTCGACCATCCCAATTCCCAACTCCGCCATAACCCAATCTACCGACCAAGACACAGACACACAGACTATCAACATAATTTGATCAGGCCAACCACCTCGCCATCAGCCTACCCAACGCCCAGATCTGCTCTTGTTTATTTTCAACCACCACAAGATCTACTCTTAGCTTCTCCGGCTTGTTGCAGTTCAATGGTGGTAGGTGACTGGTGGTCTAGGTGGCCAGTGGAGTGACGAGTGCTGGTCGGGGGTTCTGATGGTGGGGCGAAGGTCAGGGCGTCTGGCTGATGGTTTAACGAATGGGAATTGCGGCAGTGGTCGGGTGGTTTTGGCGGTGGTCGTGTGCCTGGGTTTGGGTGGCAGTGGTTATGAGTCACTTATTGGGTGGTGGTGGTTGTTAACATGGGAGGAGGATATTTTGGAAAGGAGAGTATTTAGGTAAATGTAGCACTTTTGTCTAAAAGTGAAAGAAATAAAAGGGCAAGATTAAGAAAAATGAGGAAGAATACTCTCTTTCTTTTCAATGAAGAATGGATTCGGGAAGACATGGAAAACATGCATGAAACTTAACTAATATTTCAAATCAGCGTTAATAGCCATTACTAAGATCATTCTTCAACAAAAAGTATCACAAATCCACAAAGGTGTCGCCCAAGACCCGACTTAGTAGTATCCTCTAGGAAACATATGATAATCTGTATACTTTCCCAATAGATGACCTCCAAATCAAATGAATGTTGGCATCAGAAGGTATTGCTACAGAGACTTAAATGTGATTTCCATTGAATCAAGGTATCATATCTTAAACACGACTATCCAATCTTTATATATTACAAAATAAGGAAGTTACATTGTTTCAGATCATATATGAAAAGGAAAACATATTTGGAAAAAGTATGCAGAACAAGATACCTTTCTTCAAAGGCCGGTGTGATCCATCAACGGTATCACTGTCAACTGTCTCGGACTTGGAGAACTCGGAGGAACTTTCACAATCTCCAGATTCCAAAGATAATTGCTGAGATACGAGTTAATCGAGAATTAGAGTACATTGTGGTTTAATAATATCAGGGCAAGTCGTTAAACATTCAAAACAGACTTACAGACATCCCTTAGGGCTTGTTTGGATGGAGGGATTTGGAGGGAAAGGAAAGGGAGGAAGAGTAGGGGATTTAAAATCCCTTGTTTGGATAGTAGATAAGGGTGGAGGGAAATGGAGGGGGAGGGGGAGGGATTTGGAGGGATCCATTTTCCATACTCCAAGGCAAATCAAAATCCCTCCAATCATAGGAAAGATTTGGAGGGAAATTGTATCCAAACAACCATACCCCCATTCTCCCTTCCCTCTCCCCCCCTCCCTTTCCCTTCCCTCTATACCCCTCCACTTCCTTTCCCTCCTACTTTGGTATCCAAACAAGACCTTAAGATCAAAGCAAACCAAAGCTTGTCAAAGAAAACAGAAGAGAATTTGATTATTAAAACAACCACTTGTCCACAACTCCACATTACCATGCATGAAAAGCTCCGATTCTTGGTAAGAAAGGGGTTGAATGTACCCCTACAATACTAAAATATGGAGGTTTTTCCTTTTTCATAGAAAATTGAACACCGCAAGAGAAGAAGTGAAGACAATATAATCATTAATATGAGTCTATAGCTCCACAAATCGGATAAAACGATTCACCCTCAAATTATTCAACATATGTACCCAAGCTCGAAAGCCAACTGCCCTGCTTAGTTTAAAAAAGCGCACAGGTCGTGGCCCAGTGACACACTAGCCAAAACGCATCGGTGCTCCTTAAGTGCACTTTATAGACAACGCACATCCAGTGAGGCGCACTGCTATACAATTTCCGTATTTTTTTTCTTCTTGTTCTTTATTATACCCTTCTCTTAGGCGTATTATCCTAATGTTTACTCCTTTACATATTAACCTTCTCTAAGATAAAAAAAAAAAGAGAAATATTGCACAAAATTGTATCTAAATAATGCAAAATTTGTTTGTAAAATTGTGCGCCTCGTGTTTAAAAGGCGCGCGCCTTCTCTTCGTGCCTTGCGCTTTGTCACCTCAAACCCTCCCCCCTTGTTGCTTTTCGAGCGTTTTAAAACTAAGCCATCAAGGGAAAAGACGTAACAGGACCGGTGTCAAGTTCCAATAAAGCAAATGCATTAAAATGACATCACAGAGAGCTTCCAGAAGTACTGTCATACTGTGCATCTTTGATTAAAAGATATTTAGCTTGTCAATAATCATGGTGTAATATATTTCACTAAG
Source organism: Silene noctiflora (assembly GCA_009801015.1). Lineage (NCBI taxonomy): Eukaryota > Viridiplantae > Streptophyta > Magnoliopsida > Caryophyllales > Caryophyllaceae > Silene > Silene noctiflora. Next base: position 3,887 of record VHZZ01020972.1, on the reverse strand, counting down.
AACATAAAAAATATTACATGCAAACTGAAAATAGTTGGGACAATTTCATATCAATGAATCAAAACCCCCTGAATGCTAACAAGTTCAAGATAAAATAACACTCGATACACATGCTATGCAAATCCAGAAAATACACACAGATTTCAAAAAACTGATACCTTCTCAAACAATTCGCTATTGAAGGGCACAAGACTCTCAAGGATTTCTTCAGGTGTTTTCCCATCAATCTCCTCATCCTCTGTGGCATCTGATCGTGTCTCAGCGTTGTTTGTGGGATCTTCCTGAGTATCACCTTCATCTTCTGACTCCGAGCTGCACTCTTCGCTGGATACTGCATGTTCATCATCCGACTCATTCTCGGATACACCATCTTCACCAAAATCCTGCAGCACGGTAAGTAACAACACTACTAGTTACAGACTCTTACAATCACAGCACCCAAAAGATCAATGAATTTGTCTCGTTGCCTTCAATATGAAACATAATGTTAGTTATAAAACTTACAAAAGGAGCAAGAACGCTGCTGTCAAGCACCAATAATGGAACTTTTAAATCACGTGCAAGTGCTCTAATCACCCTCTCGCGGTAGAGCTCCGTGCCTTCCAATGATAAAGATAACTCTTTTCAGTAACTCAAATGTTCAAAACCTCGCTCAATTGTAATTAATGCATTAAAATAACATCAAAAGTACCTGGAACACTTTGAAGAAGTATCCTCGAACTAGAAGAAGATAATTTAGCACCAAATGCCGAAGCAAACATCTTATTCTTCAGATGAGAGGAAGCGCACTCCACCAAAAGACTCCTGGTGTGTTCACTGGGGAGAAGGGATAAAATATAAGATGTAAAAAGCATGTGATCATGAAATCTACCCAGATTTAACCGCTTAAAAAGAAAGAGAAATAGTTGTGCATTTACTGAAGAAAATAAGGAAATGATTCCCATGAAACCGTGATCTTCTCCCAGGGTACAATCCTTCGTAAGAACTCATTTTTGAACTTTTCGCTCTTGCTAAGAAAGGGCGAGTCTTTTTTCTTACTGTCAATTGCCAACTTCTCGTTTTTGAGCCATTCCTTCTGATCCTGCTCCCCTAGTTGTGCATGTTTATCAGAAAGACGAATACCTTCCCTAACTTCCGCCTGCCGAATATTACTCTTCTCAACGTTCCCTCCATCCTTAACCGATACATGCTTATCATCACTTGCATTCCTCCCACCACCCTCAGAGCTATAAAATCGCAAATGACCACGATTCGAAGATGAATGTACAGCCCCATTAAGTGGCAAAGAACTACTCAAAAAAGCCATTCCCCGAGACTCTAGCATGTGATTCCTCACAAAATTAACACTAGAATAATCCTTCCCCGTAATAGAAGCCCCATAACTCGGTTTGAGGCGCGAACAATCATTACTATACAATCTTGTAGAGTTCCTCAATGACTGAAATAAATAATCCAACCTCTGCTTTCGACATTTAAATCTTATAGCATGCATTGCAACTTCTTCTAATTACCACCCTCAATATTCCTACAACAAAATTTATTGTACAACTCAAATTAGGTCATCAGTTCATACTTCAAATACCGCGATTTCAGAAACATAATTAATCCCTAAATCAACTCAAACATCAAATTAACAAGATTAGCAGCTCAAAGCAGCAGATTTGGGAATGCATAAACATTAAAAAATTAAACAAATTTACTATCATGAAATCACACCATATTAATCTTCAAATCTTCAAATACATATTCAAAAAGTAATTTTTTTTCAATACAATCAAATAACTCAAACAAATCAAATAACAAAATTAGGTAAATGTAAAAGAAAAATAATTACCTGATTCAAAATGAATGACGAAAGGAGCAGTTTGTAGAGCGATAGGGGAAAGAGAGAGGGGGCGAATGTACGAGAGCGAAGACCACCTTTGGAAGGGGAAGTTAATCCGTAAAATATCGGTAACCCTATGTCTTTGTATCTCGCTTGTCAATTTGTCATGACTCGAGTTCCAATTTTTATCTCACGGTAAATGTGCAAGTATTTTTTTTTTTTTTTTGGTCTCACGAAGGGAGGGGGATTGAAACCTCGGACATATTGTCCACAATACTACCTCCGTCTTAACCACTAGACTAAGACATTTTCGGTAAATGTGCAAGTTTTGTACGAACAAGTTTCAAGGGATACTTCTAATTTTTATCACACGGATTTCACGCCCCCTATTTTGTTAATTTATTTCAACTTTGCCTTTAAACATGTAAATTAATTTTAGTAAAATTAAATAGTGTTTAATCGTAATGAATTTTTGAGACGGTTACTAATGTTAGTAGACGGTTCCTGAAAGACGTGTACTCATGTATTAGGTCATTTATTGACTTTTAACCAATTAACTCTAATAATAAAATTTACTCTAAAAACCTTCAATTCACCTTAAAAACTCAAGTCAAAATTTTTTTTTTTACCATTTATTAAAAAATGAATCCCGACAATGATCCCGCTAATGTATTTTTTAATTATTTATTTACTCCCGATAATGAACAAGGTTCGCAATTTAACAACGAATATAATGCTAATTTACATTATTGTTTTAATAATGAACGTTATTTTGATTATACGGGAAGTGATTATGAATGTAATACTAACGACAACAATGAAGATTATGATGAGGACGGTGAAGATTATGATGACGACGAGAATTTCAATAATGAACAATCACAAACAAATGCGACGAAAAGGGTAAATTCCTTTTTTTGTTAATAATAATGTGTTAATACTAGCGTAGAAAGACGGACAAATCTTGTGAAAGACACGACAAAACCATGGCTCTGCCGTGTAAGATACACGACCATACCACGGTAGTGCCGTGTTTTTAACACGCCCAAACCATGATAGTGTCGTGTTTTTTACACTACAAAACCATGGTAGTGTCGTGTTTTGTACACGACATGACCACGGTCTAGCCGTGTTCCCACACGCTCCAACCACGGTGTTGCCGTGTTTTTCACAAGACCTGGCCATGGTTTAGCCGTGTATTGCACACGCCTTGTCCCATTTCGTTTTTTTTTTTAATTAATAGTAATCATATTTCACGTAAACATCATTTTTAGGAATCGATCGAAGCCCTGGTTGGAAGCGTTGAAGACTATAGCAATTACTTTGTCTTTGAAAATGTGTTTAACTCATTTGAAGATGCATTTGATCGGTCAAATGAAGTTGCTTATAATTTGGGTTTCCACTTGGTAAAGGTTAAGTATCAAATGAAGCAATATCTTCCGTTTAAAGTTGTCATGTAAATTAGTTATAATAGAAACCATTTCAAAAATACAATAACGATAAACCGTAAATTTGGTATAATAGAAATCGTCGCAACAAAAAATCAATAAGAATAAACCGTAAACTAGTTATAATAGAAACCATCACACAAAATCAATCACGATAAATCAATTATTATATAAACCGTCTCGGAAACACTTTTACGGTAAAACAATAATTACTTTTTATTAAAGTTACTTTAGATGTAAGGGCAAAGTTGGAATAAATTAAAAAATAAAGGGCGTAACAAGTAAAATAGGGCGCGTGATATAGCAAGTCTCTTTGCTTATCAAGTAGGGCTTCCCTACTGAGTTGACTGTAAAATGATATGTACTACAATGTGACGATCTTTGCTATTGTTTGATATGTTTATGTTATGTTTATGATATGGATATTATTGTGGAATTTGTAGTTGGTATTGTGAGCCATTACGAGAGATGGTCTCACCCCCATTGTTCGCCTCTTGTGTTTCTGATGCGCGGGATTTAGTCGTCAATTCCCGATCAAAAAGAATTTGTAAAAACCCAAATTAAGTAGTATAATAAGGGTGTCGAACCACAAGGATGGCGGGAGTGTATGCTTA
>VHZZ01020967.1:24572-36218 GCA_009801015.1 Silene noctiflora | reverse complement strand
TCTAACACGGCTTCCCTCATCCCAACATATAAAAGAATTAGCTACTCATATTCATATTACTAACTAAATCAATTAATACAAAATAACCAATAGAAGACATGATAATGAGATGATTAAAACTAATTTGCATAAATAGAGAATTAGGGCCGAAATTAAGAAGAGATTAACACAGTAAAATAAAGTAACGAAGATTAGATTAAGATTAAGAGAAGGAATTATACTGTCTGAAGCAATCCGGCGTAGAGAACACAAGATTCGAGCATAAAACCAAAAGAAACGAGTTTGCAGAAAAACAAGATTTAAGAGTATGCTGTTACGTGGTATGACCTAACGTGATTGATAATCAGAGATCCTCCTGATTAACACGCTAATCAGTTTATTTATAAACCTAAGTAAAACCTAAATAAAAAAAACTAATGGACGTAAAGCCCATAATAGACGAGTTACTCGATCGAGGAATTGGCACCTCTCGATCGAGTACTTCTTCTCAGCAATCCACTCGATCGAGCACAGGACAGCTCGATCGAGGACCTTCACTCTAGCATCCTCTCGATCGAGCACAGGACAACTCGATCGAGGCCTTCTCCTCTTCATTAACCTCTCGATCGAGCACAGGACAGCTCGATCGAGGACTTCGATCTCTTGCAGCTTTGTGTTTGCAGAGTACTTGGCTTTATGACTTGGCTCACGCTTCCCAATGCGTAAGAATTCTGCTCCGACTCTTCCATCTCCTAAGAATGCAAACTTGAGGCAGTTTTGGCTCGGTTTCCGCTACTTCTCAGCTTGTACCTACAAAATAGTAATGAAAGTACAAAGTAGCATATTCGGGGCATAAAGTGATAACAAATCACCTAATCAACATAGAAATGAGTGCTAAAATGGACCGTAAAGTCTATAAGAAATGCACGCATCAATAGTCTCCTAGGTAGATGCTAGCAAGGTGAGGGATGAGTGGTAGGGAGAGATGCATCGATCTAGGGTTGTGGGGAAGAAAAGGGAAAAGAAAAGAAATAAGGAATGATTCGGAAACTGTGACTTATGCGTAACATTTTAATACGTTGTCACCGACGCACTCGGTCGAGTGCCTACGTACTCGACCGAGTCCGCCGCACTCGGTCTAGTGCCCCATACTCGACCGAGTGTCACACAAGTCAACTATGGTCAGTCAACGGGTCCTCCTAAGGGACGGGTATTGCAGTCTTCCCCCCTTAAAGAGAACTTCGTCCCCAAAGTTCAACTCTCAACCATCAGGGTTAACGAGTACTAAGGCCCATTACGAACTATAACTCATCTAACCATCACCATCCGTAGTCTCAACGCTACATCATCACCATCCATCCCGTTCGCTCGTATCATATTGACTCGTCTTATCACACTATCAATATAAAATATGTATACATGTAAGTACCATCACTAGTCACATAATTGCATCGCATAAAAGCCTTCTATGAATTCATAATGCCGTCAACAAAATAACATTAAGGCCATTATACATATAAGACACTTGGCCAATTTTTTTTTTTTTTTTTTGTAAATAAACAACGTAATAGGACACCATCCAGCGTGACATGATATATATATATATATATATATATATATATATATATATATATATATATATATATATATATATCACAACACAATTTCGCCTTGCTTTTAGCAGAACGGCGAACACAACTTTCCACGCTCGCAACGCACTCTACCCCCTTTAAAGGAACTTCGCCCCCGAAGTTCACCTTCCGATCGAACAAGGTCACAGTCACGGTGGTACTATACCCCCACAACGGAGTCAACATCGGGTGGTCAAGCAATCAAAGTCATGAAACATAGCTTATGCCCTATACAACATCACTCCACAAGGTCAGTATTCCCCCCCTCCTCTAGTTCGGGTCTCAAATTAGACCATATCTCAACGCCGCCACTCGGCTAAAATTGTATACCCCATTCCGGCCATATAAGCAGGACACGTGTTAAGGCAAATACGCGACAAAAGAAGGATAACCGGTTTGATTGTAGACACTTGGCCGAGTAAAAGCCACTCGGTCGAGTGCTCAACCCGACTAGAAGACTCAGATTCCCTGCCCATTTGGCACTCGGTCGAGTGCTGTAGGTACTCGGTCGAGTTCGCTCTACTCGGTCGAGTACCTATGGGCACTCGGTCAAGTCCCTATAGGCCTAAGAAACATCCAACGAAACAACCAAAATCACCAACGGCTTGTACCTGCAACAAAACCATCATGATGACCCGAGGTCACCCTAAGTCACATGCTAATAATAACATCCGAGTGACAAATAGTTTAGGCCTTATGGCCGCTTACAAACATGGTTTAAAAAGGACCAAATATAACATAAAGAAATCCAACAAACAATAACTAACGAGAAAATGAAGGAACCACCCTAGCTGTCCTCCTCCTCCTCCTCCTTCTCCTGGCCTGCTCCCGACGAACCCCCAACATCGAATACCCCGATGAATCCCGACGGCCATGCACCAGGCTCCCCTCCATAGGTAGGTGGAGGAACACCATAGCCACCTCCAAGTCACTACCCCTGCTCATCCAGATGGCTCCCATAGTTAGGTCCCCATGGGCCCACGAAGCAACCCCTCTCGAACCTCTCCGGTGCTCCCCAAGAAGCTCGGTCCACCCCATAACAATGAAAGACTCCACTGTCATCACCCAGTCCTCTCCACCAAGCAGGTTGAGCTAGCCCCGCCCCAATCCCCTACTGCTGGGCCATCTCATACAACCCTCGCAACACCAAATTGTTGGAAAGCAGCTCCGTCAGCTCACTCATCTGTACTGTGGGTTGTGTACCGTAGGGTAACCCGAGTACCTGTACATGGGTCGTCCCTGCGGTACCAACGGGGTCTCCTCCGGGGCCTCTATGGTCACCCTAGTCCTCCTGGCTGTGTGGGTCGGCTGGGCCGGTCTCCTCCTACCCGTGGCATTAGTTGGCTCCGGCAAGTCCATAAGTACATGCCTCGGGATCAAGTAGTCCGGGGTAGGGCGTAGCATGTAGTCGGTCCACTCGGTCAGATGATCAACCTCAGGGAGGTTGACCGGGTCGGGCAAGGTCATCCATAGAGTGCCCCTAACCCTCCAAGCTAGGGTCTTATCATCCATTACCCTAAGCCATTTCTGGCGGAGGAAGTAGTCGTTATCCATCGCCGGCACACTCTCGAACATGACAGGAAAGGTGGAGGAGGGATCAAAATTAGCTAGCCTCTGGGCTAACCGGGTAGCAATAGCCCCACCAACTAAGGTAGCGGTGAAGAGACTAGGCAATGAAAGCCAAGCTGTTGCATACAATCGCCGGAGGGCTGTAGTAGAACCGCTCCTTCCTCTTCGAGTCAAATAGGACATCAGAATCATCACCTCATGCGAGTTCAACTTACTCACATCACTTCTCTCGTAGAGAAGACAAGTTAACATCTGCAAGAAAATCTTTAAAGTGACGTGTTGAACGTCATTAATCTACATAACACTCACATTAGTTTCCACCCCCGTCAACATGGCCAAGTAGTCACTCGCCTGACACTCCTTAGAAACATCTAGGTAGTGATCCGCACTCGACTCAAGCCCCAGATGGTCCGCCACATCCTCCATAGTCAGGTCAAAATTATGGTTCATCAACAGGAAGTAACAGGTCTCGGCCTCCTCGTCATAAAAGAAGGAGCTCAAAAACGCCAAGATAAGGAACTCGTAGGAGTGCGTCCTCAGTCGATACAGTCCCATCAACCCCAGGGTCTCAAAAATGTGCCTCACATCATTCTCAATCCCCAACTCTCCCAAAATACTCGTATCCACGCACCTAGTAGTGCGGATAGTCCGGGTCATCAGGGTCACAAACACCTCCCTATGTCTGAAGTCATCAAACTCCACGGTAGGGTATTGCCCCACAGGCGGTACAACGGAACCTTGGCTAAATTGCCATCTCTCGGCTCTGGATCTCTTGGTTGGTAGACGAGTAGGTTTGGCTCTTGGCATTCTGCATTAACATCAATTGACAATAAAATCTTTTGGCTCAAGAATTGAAAACAAAGAGAGAATTTCAGATTTCCGCACTAAGAAAGGAGAAGCTTTAAGACGGATTTTTTTTCCGCTTAAAATACCCAAAATAAAGTGCTAAATATGATAGCAATAGCACCCAATAGCCTAACCTTGAAAGGGAATTTGAAGTGACAAAAATCAAAATTTGGGGACAAACCCAATAAATTTCGGGATCAATTTTACAAGATTTGGGCATTTATCTTCATTATGCATTTCTAGTTTAGCATGAATCATATTACTTTTCATGTGTGACCTGACGCCCCTAGACTCCTTTAATTATAATTGTTTATTAATCATTTCATTTACATTGCATTTTACCAAACTCAAAACGAAAAAATAACCCGATCTTGATAGAGACCTAATCATAGCAACTCGTAAAGTAACTCCCGTTTCTCTGTGATTTGACCCCTACCTTACTACATTAATTTGTTATCCAAGTCTAGGGTAATTATCTTTGATAGGTGTGCGACCGCCTTGTCACCAAGTTAGCCAAACCGCGGAAAACAACCTGACCCAAAGATGACTCGACTCAAAAATATCCTGGTAAGTGATAATTATTGATTGAAAACAACCCGGACTAAAGTGACTCAACCCAAATTCGTTCGCCTGACTTAGCTAAAGACCACTGTGACTGGCCTGACTAGGTGGTTGTTGGGGGTTTCGGGGTAGTATTTGTCGGGTAATAGGCGGGACTAAAATGGGGAATTGAACCTTAATTCATGTCTATTACGACCTGGGTTAGGGGTGGTGGGGCTGGGTTGGTGGCGTCGACCACAATGAGGGTGGTTAGAAGGGTAAAAGTGGTGGCTTGGGATCGTGGTGGCCGGAAAATCGCAAAATAGGGGAATTATGGCGTTTTAGGTTGGAACCGTTTTAAGACGGGTTTGGTCGTTGTTGTGGTTGCGTCAAGGGTGGTTGGACACCACTACTGGAACCACCATGTGTCAGAGGAGACATTGGTGGTGGCCAAAGGTGGCGTGGAGGACTGGGTGGCTGCTGAGGGCGTGTTTGTCGAATGGGAGGTGGTGTGTGTTTGTATAGGTGTCCGTACAGCAGGTGACCTAGGCCTGGCAGGTTTGGCGAGTTGGTTGGGCTCAGTGAGGACCCTGGTGTCTGGTGGGGCGCACCGTGGTGCTTAGTGGCTGATCACGGTGGGGGCAGATGGTGGTGGTCGAGTATTAGAGGGATTTTTGCCGTGTTTTGGAACCGGTTGGGGGAGTTGGATTCGTGTTTTGTTCGTAGTTTTGAAGCGATAGTTAATTAAATGTAATACGTAAATAATAGTTAATAATTAATAATTAACAAAATGTAATCCGTAAAATGAATACAATAATCGAATAGCGAATTAATTATCGAATACTTGGTTTTAGGTGACGGTTTCGAGGTTGAATATTTCGGATATTTAATTGGATATTGCTAACGGATTTTGCTAGCTGCGAGGTAGGATATATCTACTCAACTATAATATTAATGTGTACATTATCTGTTTGGCATGTGTACATGTATTGTTGTGTTGTTGAATGGTTTATTGTGTTGGATGAATATTAAAGGCATGAATTATATTATTTTTATTAGCATGGCATACATTCGTATTTTGTCGGAGGTTGGCATGGTTTGGTGTTGGAGATGGTTATGTTATTTAAGGCCTAGGCTTGTCGGTAGGCTTGACCCTGGTGTCCTCAGGTTTATCCTGGTTCTGAACGGTGGTTGAGTTTGTCTTTTGCCTAAAGAATGGCGAGGCGGGTGTTTCGGGATGTAATCATGGGGAGTATTGGAGATGTGTGGTCGTGTCGGATGCGACGGATCATTGGTTTCATTGTCTTATTACTTATGTGCATTTATTATTGTTAGCATTGATTATTTATATCCTACTCAACCTTGGGTTGACCGTGTATTCGTGAACATCTGTGATGAACCAATTAATGGGGAGCATATTTATTGAGAGGTTTTGAGTTGACTAAGCTGGGAGCTAGATGGCGTGAGACTACGGAGAACTTAGAAGTCTAGATCGCCTTTTTTTATTTATTCAGTTTAGTTTCCGCTGCGACTGTAGTTTATTTATTTAAAGTATTTTGGATTTGATTTTGTAATAATGGCCTTAACGCTATATTTAATTTAAAGTATTGTTGTTAGTTTATCTTTGTAATCATTACCTGAGGAAACTGAGATGGTAACGGTCTCATTTATCTGGGAATGTCTTGCTCAAGGCTCCTAGATAAATGGGGGTGTTACAAAGTGGTATCAGAGCGAACGATTCTCAGGCCTAAAACAAATGAACCCAATGAATTTAGGATGTGTCTAATAAAATGAACCCAGGTAGAAACTGTTAGGAGCCCCTCTAGGCTTGGGATGAGAAATGAGCCCCCTCACACCAAACTTCTGGCCCTTTCAGTTTTGAACAGGTTACCTTGAGAGATTGAACGAGTGGGGTAGTTAGAAATATTTTGTGTCTTAAGGGTTAATTGTCGCCTCAAGGTGTAAATTTTTTGCCTTAAGATAGAAATTTTTAACCTTATTGTAGGATGCGGATTGAGGTAAGTAAAATATGATGAAGTTGGGCCTAAGGCCGTTTGAAATATGGAGTATTGTTGAAAATTTTCACCAAATGGATGGATTATGTATATATTATGTTATAGAATGGTTGCCAATATAATTTTATGTATACATGGAAATGATAATTAAACTTGTTTTAAGTTTTATGCATGGATGGATATATGTATTGCATGAAGCAGAATTATTATGTCTAGTGATATGCGGAATGTATTGCCCTAAGCTATGCGTAGTTATTATTGCTTAGCAAATTTACTTATCGTTGTCTATGATTTATTTGATGGGATGCCACGACTTTTCCAAGGGAATTGACTGTGCTGTGGGGGTTACGGATGGTGGCCAGTCGATCAACCCCATGTTGTTTTGTTTGAAGGAAATAAATACTTTAATCACCCTATGCCTAAATTCTTAAGCAGAAGCTTATATGTATTGTTTATTTTATATCAGAATCATGCGTCCTAAGAAAGCTATATCTACACCCACTACAATGTCTCAAGAGGAGTAGATCATTTGATTGCCATGAATGAAGCCTTGACTACTGCATTAAAGTCAAAAAGAGACAGTCAGGATCCAGCTAAGATGAGTGATACCATTGTAAGACATAAACCAACAAAGTATGACGGATTGGGAGAGCCATCTTTACTGGGAGATTGGCATAGAGAGTTTGAAAACTTGTTCGAGCAGATAAAGTATCCTACGGAGATGCAAGAAGATCATACTGGTTATTATTTAAGAGGAAAAACTGGATTATGGTGGACCCGTAACAAGGAGGATATAAAGGAAGCTAGCCTTAGGAATAATAATCCTTATGTAAAGTGGTCGGCATTTAAAAGGTGATGAGAGCTGTATTTGTTCCCGAGCATATCAGGTGCAAAATGAGGGCAGAGTTTGATTCCTTTAAGATGACGGAGGACATGACTATGGAGACCTATTACAATCGGTTTATGGAACTGTTTGAGTATGTAACAGACTTGAACTTCAGTGATGAAATCTTATCACTAAGGTTTGAGAAGGTATTAACAACAAATATTAAGAAGAGGCTAACGTCTGGTCAACCAGAAAACATGGATGATATTTACCAACGAGCTGGACATGCTGAAAGAATTACAGACATGCTAAATAAGGAGAAGAGGGAAAACGGGGAGAAAACAAAGAGTGATGTCGCAGGAGAGGGAGTAAGCAAGAAGCAAAATGTCAACCAATATCGCAACTTTTTCTCTAACAGTGCACCGGCGGGGTCCTTTGGTCGTGTCACTGGTGGTCGAATGGTGTCAGGAGGAGCTGGTGGTATAACATGCTTTCGATGTGGAAGATCAGGACACAAGAAGGTGGATTGCAGAGCTAATTTATCTAATCAGGGTGGAGGTTATCGCACTCCTACTTCAGGCTATATGAATAATCAGAGATCTGGTGGCTGGAGCAATCAAAGAAATTTCAACAATAATTCTGCTCCAAACCGCTTCAACAATAACCAAGGCAATGGGAATAACAATTTTCATAAGATAATGAACAGTGGAAGCCAACAGAATGGGACAGCAGGGAGTAGTCAGGGAGGAGCCAAGAGTACTGGGAAATTATTTATGATGGGAAAGGAAGCTGCGAAGGAGGATGCTCATGTTGTCACGAGTACCTTTGTTGTTAACTCTACACCTACCTTTGTTTTATTTGATTCGGGGGCTACCCACTCCCTTATTTCTAGTGAGAATGCCAAGACTTTAAAATTAGAAGAGTTTGATGTGATTAAAGACTTAGTTGATATACCTCCAGGGAACCTTATACCTTGTAATCGAGTTTATAAAAGTGTGCCTATTAAAATTGGGGAGGTTGTCTTTCTTACCAACTTAATTGAGTTTCTTTTAGGAGGTTTTGAGGTGATCCTTAGGAGGGATTGGTTGGGAAAATATAAAGCCTTTATTAATTTCCACCAAATGAAGGTCACCTTGAGGGGACCTAAGGGAGTAAGAGTGTCTTATAAAGGATTTGAAGTTAAACCAAAGATGAAGCTTATATCAACAATTACCTTGTAATCTTGCTTGAGGAAGGGAGGACAATTAATCTTGTGTCATGTGAGGGACATGAGGGATGAGGCGCCGAGTGCTGGGGACATCGAAGTGGTAAGAGACTTTCAGGATGTGTTTCCAGATGAAATACCTGGGTTACCACCTCAGAGGGATATTGACTTTGGCATCGACTTAAAACCTGGAACTGGACGTATTTCTAAAGCACCTTATAGGATGGCACCTAAGAATATGGAAGAACTCAAAAAGCAATTGAAGGAGTTGTTGGATAAGGGCTATGTGAGATCAAGTGTGTCACCTTGGGGACCACCTGTATTATTTGTGAAGAAGAAGGATGGCAGCATGAGGCTGTGCATTGATTATAGGGAGTTAAATAATGTGACCATAAAGAATCGATACCCTTTGCCTCGAATTGATGACTTATTTGACCAGAAAAGTGGGGCTGGAATATTTTCTAAAATTGATTTGAGGTCGGGATACCACCAGTTGAGGATTAATAATGAGGATATTCCAAATACTGCATTCAGGACTAGATACGGATTCTATGAATTTGTTGTTATGCCATTTGGATTAACTAATGCACCGGCAGTCTTCATGGACTTGATGAACTGTGTGTTTAGTCCCTATTTAGATCAGTTCGTAGTTGTCTTTATCGACGATATTCTGGTGTATTCTAAGGATAAAGAAAATCATGAAAAACATCTAAGAATTGTATTGCAGACCTTGAGGGAGAATAATGTCTATGCTAAGTTGAGTAAATGTGAGTTTTGGTTGGAGAAAGTTGCTTTTCTGGGGCATGTAGTGTCTAAGGATGGTGTGTTGGTGGATCCAAGTAAAATTGAAGTTGTTTCCAAGTGGGAGAGGCCGAAAAATGTAGGTGATGTTCGGAGTTTTCTAGGGTTGGCTGGCTATTATAGGAGGTTTGTAAAAGACTTCTCAAAAATAGCTAAGCCTTTGACTAGTTTGATGAGAAAGGAGTGCAGGCTTAAATGGGATGAGAGTTGTGAGAAGGCATTTCTAACTTTAAAGGAACACCTGACTACTATTCTGGCTTTACCTGAAGGGAGTGAGAATTTTGAGGTATATATTGATGCCTCGAAGAATGGATTGGGGTGTGTGTTGATAAAAAATGGTAAGGTGATTGTTTATGCTTCAAGGCAGCTGAAACCGTACGAAGATAATTATCCAACACATGACCTTGAATTGGGATAAGTGGTATTTGCACTTAAATTGTGACGCCATTATCTCTACGGGGCTACTTTTAAAGTGTTTTATGACCACAAGAGCTTGAAATATATTTATACCCAAAAGGAGTAAAATATGAGGCACAAAAGATGGATCGAATTAATTGAAGATTATGATATGGAGATCATTTATCACGAAGGAAAGGCTAATGTTATGGCAGATGCATTGAGAAGGAAGTCGGTCCATGCTCTATATACTGCTATGTGAAGGATAATGTTGCAAGAAGAAGTCGTGAAAATGGGCATTTTCATGATCCGAAAAGGTGAATCAATAGGAGACTTAACAGTGGAATTAGAATTGTATGCTTATCAAGGAAAAGAAGAAGGGGGATGAGAGAATCAAGAGATGGTGCACGGTCGTAGAAGGTGCCGTGGGGTTAATGGGAGATTCCAAGTTCGAAATTCATAATGATGGAAGTCTTAGGTTTGCAGGAAGATGGTATGTACCAGATGATAAAGAATTTAAGAGGAAGATTTTAACTGAAGCTCATTCTACTCCATATTCTGTTCATCCTGGAGGGGATAAGCTATATAAAGACTTGAAGAAAAATTTCTGGTGGTCTAAGATGAAGAAGTAGGTTACTGAGTTTGTTTTTAGATGCCTGGTTTGTCAAAGAGTAACGGGAGAGCATAAGAGACCTCAAGGTAAGATTCAATCACTGGATGTACCTAAATGGAAGTAGGAGAGCATTTCAATGGACTTCATTGTGGGGTTGCTTAGGACTCATAGGGGAAATAATATGATATGGGTGATAGTGGATCGATTGACTAAGTCATCTTACTTCATTCCTATGAAAGATACTTGGAGTAAAGCTGAGTTGGCTAAGACATATATCAAGTATGTGATGAAGCTTCATGGTGTGCCTAAGGACATCATTTATGATCGAGACTCAAGGTTCATATCCAAGTTCTGGCAGGAGTTGTAATCCTTGATGGGAATCCAGTTGAAAATGAGCACTGCATTTCATCCAGCTAATGATGGTCAGACTGAGAGGACAATTCAAACCCTGGAAGATATGCTAAGAGCCTGTGTGATGGAGTTTGGAGGATCATGGGAGGAGAGGTTGATTTAATAGAGTTTCCATACAATAACAGCTACCATGCTAGTATTGGTATGTCACTTTTGAAGCCTTGTATGGGAGGAAGTGCAGGAGTCCAGTTTGTTGGGATGACATAGCTGATGTGGTGGTGTTAAGGCTTGAGATTATAAAAGAAATGGTGGAGCAAGTGAAAGTTATTCTGTAAGACCCCCATCTACCAATGAGACTTAACAAGACCTTCCCCAGTAGATAAAGGTGTTACCATCTCGGTTTCCCGAGGTAAGTTCGTATCAAACGTCAATAAAAGAACATCTTAAATTATTACAAGTTATTACAAGTCGTAAACTAAAGGAAAGATGATACAACTCATGACACTACTAACTGCATAACTACTCTATCGTGACTCGTGGTGAACGCGTCCCTCTGATTAACCCAGCAAGCTCCGAAAGCAA
Organism: Silene noctiflora; assembly: GCA_009801015.1. Lineage (NCBI taxonomy): Eukaryota > Viridiplantae > Streptophyta > Magnoliopsida > Caryophyllales > Caryophyllaceae > Silene > Silene noctiflora. Next base: position 24,865 of record VHZZ01020967.1, on the reverse strand, counting down.
CCTGCTAAAACCGACTGCTCACCATAAGGATCACGGCAGACACAACACAAGGAAACAAACAGGAAACACCACACAAGGTCAGTACCACATAAACATTCAACCACAGTCACAATAAACACACCTATCACCACACCGACTCCACTACCACACCACACCACATCACCACTACACACTAAGGTGTGTAGCCCTACCAGTGGGGGACCGCATCCGTTCCCACCTAAGCCCCGCTCATCTCATCCGAGCGTAAACCCATGTTCATTAATGTGCACATCCTCTCCGGTGGCGGGTTCCAC
>VHZZ01020941.1:6785-18066 GCA_009801015.1 Silene noctiflora | reverse complement strand
ACCCGAAATCCTAGCATATTCCCTTCTCTCTGTTTATTTTCTATCTTTTTATTTTATTCTTGTTCTTATTTCTCTTTTCTTTTACCTTCGTAGTTTAGATAAATCAAAAAATCAAACTCCAGTTTTGTGACCGACAGATAAGACTTCAGAAGTTCAGTAGCCTCCCTGAGGAGATCGACCCTACTTCCGCTAACTTCTGTTAGTTGACCTAGGATTTATTTTKGGTACTTGACGACGGGTATCACAGGACATTGGAGTTTGATAAGAACACTACTCATCAGGGAAAGGACAATACTTATACCTTTAAGCAAGGCAAAAAGAAGATAACCTTGACTCCTTTGCCACCAAATCAAATAAGTTATAGGATTCCTAATATGCCAGAAGAAATCAATGGGGTGTTGTTTCTTTCAGAAGCAACCATAGTCAAAGAAATGAAGCAAAGAATAACCAAATCTGGTTTTGCTGTCAAAGGAGATGGTATAGAATAAGGATTCTTAGGTGCCTGAAGAAATTGAACCACTGATTCAGAGGTACCAGGATGTGTTTCCAAGAGAGATGACTAAGTAGCTTGCCACCACTGAGGGGCATTGAGCACTAGATTGATCTTGTACCAGGTGTTGTGCTACCAAACATGCCAGCTTAAAGAAGTGATCCAGCTGCCACCAAAGAATTGTAGAAGCGAATTGATGAACTGATGAGCAAGGGATTTATGAGAGAATCTTTGAGCCCTTGTGTTATGCCTGCATTGTTTGTCCTTGGGAAGGATGGCACATGGAGGATGTGCATTGACAGCAGGGCTGTCAACAACATCACAGTCAAATATAGGTTCTAAATACCTAGGCTGGATGATATGTTGGATAAACTGAGTGGTGCCAAGGTCTTTTCTTAAATTGATCTTAGGAAGGGTTACCGCCAAGTGAGGATCAGAAAAGGTGATGAGTGGAAGATTGCTTTCAAGACAAAGCATGGGCTTTATGAGTGACTTGTAATGTCATTTGGATTATCAAATGGACCTAGTACATTCATGAGATTAATGACTGAAGTGTTGAGACCATGCTTGAGCAAGTTTGTTGTGGTTTACTTTGATGATATTCTGATTTGCAGCAGCACAAGAGATAAGCATCTTAATCATCTTGAAATTATTTTCAAGATTTTAAGGCATCACGAGTTATTTGGTAAATTGGAAAAATGCACCTTCATGACCGAGGAGGTGAAATTTCTAGGATATATTGTTTCAAGAAAGGGAATTTCAGTTGACCAGGATAAAAAAGAGGCAATTAAATCCTGGCCAATTACTAAGACCATCACTGAAGTAAGGGGGTTCCATGGTCTTGCACCCTTCAACAGAATATTTATTAAAAATTTCAGTGCAATTGTGGCACCAATTACTGAATGTATGACGAAGGGAGATTTTAAATGGGCTGAAAATGCTCAACAGTCATTTGGAATAATTAAGAAGTTTTTATGTAAAGCACCAATCCTAAAATTACCAGATTTTAATTGCCAGTTTGAGGTGGAATGTGATGCGAGTGGTGTAGGCATTGGAGCTGTTTTGGTTCAGAATCAAAAACTTGTGGCCTATTTCAATGCGAAATTAAATGGAGCAAAATTGAATTATTCTTCTTATTTATGCTCTTGTCAGGGCCCTTATGCATTGGAGCCATTATTTGAAACCCAAGCCATTTGTGTTGTATCCAGATCATGAGGCATTGAAGTATATCAATGACAAGCATAAATTGAACCACATGCATGGTAAATGGGTTGAGTTTTTACAGTCCTTCACATTTTCAAGCAAATACAAGGAAGGCAAGCAAAATGTTGTGGCAGATGCATTATCAAGAAGACTTTCACTGCTGGTAGTCATGGAACAAAAGGTTTTGGGGTTTGAGTTCATGAAAAAGCTGTACAAAGACAATCCAGACTTCTATGAGGATTAGTTAGCTCAGACAGAAGGAAGCGGGGTTCAGGGGGTTAAGTATACACTGCAGCAGGAATTTGTGTTTTATGGAAACAAACTTTGTGTTCCAAGAGACTCTTACGGAAATCCACTTATCAAGGAGGTTCATTCAGGTGGCCTAGGAGGACATTTTCAGGTTCAGAAACTCTAGAAATATTGCAGGAACAGTTCTATTTGCCTAAAATGATGGGAGATGTCCAAATTGTTCTCAGAAGATGTGCAATGTGTCAACAAGCCAAGAGTTCATTTCAGGCAGGGCCATATACATCATTACTAGTGCCAAACAGACCATGGAAAGATGTTAGCCTGGATTTCATGGTAGCCTTGCCTAGGACTCAAAGAGGGAAGGATTCCATCATGGTTGTAGTTGATAGGCTCAACAAGATGGCTCACTTCATAGCCTACAAGAAGACTGAGGATGTTGCAAGTCTTGATGAACTTTATCTTAAGGAAGTTGTGAGGCTACATGGGGTTGCTAAGACCATTATCTCTGACAGAGACACTATGTTTATGAGCTACTTCTGGAAAACCCCGTAGAGGCTACTCAACACCAAGCTATTGTTTAGTACATCTCACCATCCACAAACAGATGGCCAAATTGAGGTCACCAACAAAACACTAGGTAGGATTCTGAGATGTATTGTTAGCAAGTCACTGAAAGACTGAGATTTGAAAATGTCACAAACTGATTTTGTATTCAACAGAGCACCATCATCTGCAACTGGTCACAGTGCATTTGAGGTGGTCTATAGGGTTAATCCGCTCATGCCTTTGGACCTCTCAAGTGTGCCAAGGGAAGAACTGAATTATGATGTTAAGAACAGAGTTGAACGGATGATGAGGCTCCATGAGACAGTCAAGAAACAGATTAAAAGGGTAAATGAGTCATACAAAAAAGAGGCCAAGGTACCAAAGAAGAAAAAAGATGCCAAGGTACTTGATTTGGATTCATCTGATAAATGAGAGGTTCCCAGCTAAAAGAAAGAACAGGTTTTATGCCAAGAGCTTAGGGTCCATTTGAGGTTATTGAGAAGATTGGTCTAAATGCATACAAAATTGACCTGCCTGGTGACTATGAAGTACATGGTACTTTTAATGTGGGATATCTTAGTCCATATTATGGTGATTCTGAAGATGGGGAGGTTAAAGGCTTGTGGTCAAGCCCTTTTCAACAAGGGGAGGCTGCAGCAGGAGCTAAACCACAGGCCAATTCACCAAAGCACTCAAGCAATAGTCACACTGACAGTTGATCAGAAACCTTTGTTGAACGGCCAACTTTGGAGGTCCATATGTCTCAGGCCAATGCAAACCACCTGCTGCCACCTTGGCCAGCTAAAAGTATGTTTAATTAGCTACAAAAAAGGTCCAGGAACACCAAGGCCATTTCATCACCCAGCTTCAGAAAAAATGAGCCCCAAAACAGACAACTGTAGAGAAAAGCGTAAAGAAGTTTTGCCAGTTTTGGACAAACAATTCGAAGGCTGTTTTAAAGCTCTTTCTCCAACTCTTTACCTACTGTAGCAAGCATTCAGAACAAGGCCAAAGAAGCATTAAATGAAGCTCGTCCTCATCCTCCTGCCTAAGAAACACCACTTGCCACCAGCAAACAAAACAGCACAACCATTTGCATCTGTCTATCTGTTTTATTTTTATTAGTTTCAGCGCTGTTATTTTTTATTTTCCTAAGGTGAATCGTGGCCCTTGGAGGTAGGGTTTTAGATGGATTGTAAGTCACAAGGAGGCCTATATAAGGACCCCTTCAACAACTGTTGAGGCATATTATTTTGAATGAAAAACAAACTCTTTGAGGCTTCTCTCAAACATTTCAACTTGTGTATTGTGTGTAGTTGAAAACCTTTTGAGGCAGATTATTAACATGTGTTAAATTGTGGTTAATTGATCAAAGTCTGTTAGTATAATTAAGCTAATCCTGCTAGGTTGTGGATTTGTTTAACGATGCTGTTGGTTTAAGCTTGGGGTACCTGTGTTAAACTGTGATAAATTAAATTTAAATTGTCCAAATTGTTGCCTAAATTTCCTGTTAGAATTCTGTGGGAATTTCAGACAAATTTTTTTCCAAAGTTTGCATTTTTATCTCATTAAAATCCAAATCCTACAACTATCGAGTGAACCATGTTGTTTACCCGACAAATTTGAAACTTTCTCATGTGCCATCACTCGCTCTTTTTAATAGTTTTCATTCTTTTTAACAAAAAAGAAAAAGAACAAGTAAATCCCAAAATGAAAACGAAAGAGAAAAAAAGAAAATAGACGGCTACATCAAATTGAGAGCCTAGGAATTCCAATTCGGAAGAAATATTGCCAACTTTATTGAACTAATAACCATTTCAACGCAACAAGAGAGATAGAGAGGCAACGAGATGTTGACTCATTATCATTCATGCTGTTCTCAACTTGACCCAAATCAGAAGAAAATTCTAAGAAATCATTACAAACGAATGTGCTTGAGCGCATCAATGACCGAGAACCCCGATTCACCCGCCTTCACATCTTTGCCATCACACAATCCATCACGTCCACGAGAAAATCTGTATCAAAAACAAAGTTCCAGATAGTAAATTACTGAGAACATTATAGACCTTTTAAAATGGAGTAGATACACAAATTCTCTGATGAAATGTCAAAACAGATCAACTTAAGGCTATTTTACTCTATATTACTCAAATGTAGTTCAAAGATGACCTAGCAAAACTGGTTCAACCTAAATAACAACCTTTTCTCTATATATTAGGAGGTTGAGTAACATAGGTTTTACTGCAACCTTTGTCCCTTGTATATAGCACCAACCAAGAGATGACAATTTACCCTAAAGAGCAAGTCAATTTTGAAACATAAAAAAAAATCATTTAATATGAGAAACATAGATGCTTATTGGAATCTTCCTTGGTGAAACATATGGGAGGTGCAATTCTGAAAACATTGCCATAAAATCCTCATTTTCCAACTAGCACTCCCATTTATGTACGTACAATGAGGACATACAACAATAATGCTTATGACACAAATTTAGGGCACTATGGAAATTGATGGACGCATAGAAAAAGCAGATTATCATGCTTCTACACATGATAACTTAGTTGTCGACCTGTTTTTATTTTATGCTTTCAGTTTTTATTGTTATTGTGTTTTACTGCTTCTTCCAGGAAGCTGTCTTCGTTGCTTTGAGATTTTTGGAAGAGCGAAAAAAATTGTTTCTAGAGCAGACAAATAAGTCCCTGTTGTTTCAGCCTCTCAAGTGATCGGTTAGAAACTGAAACAAGACATTTTCAGCCACTTCAAAAGTAGTGAATATTATGGTTTTTATTACAAAGTAGGCATGTCAGGTTGTTACATACCATTCGGATAGGGCCACTTTCAGCCTGGGTTGTTTTCGGTAGCTCTACTTTGGCTTGGGCTATTCAGGTCGGGTTAGTTGCCAGATTTAATATTGCTCACCTTTCATTTGGTTCATCACATGCATAATCTCCATCTTTGCTGGAGTTTTCATCTGGCGATCTGTAACAAGCTCTACTCCAAGCAATAATCYTCTACCTCTCACATCACCGATTACTGCAGGCAAGTAATACAAAATATAGCAAAGTGGAAAAAAAAAATAACAGAGAAATGTCTAAATTCTTAAGGGTGAGAACTGGGAAACATACATTCATATTTGTCCTTGAGGGCGGTGAGTCGTTCTTTCAGGTAAGTTCCAACAAGATGAGCATTTTCCTGAAGCTTTTCATTTGCAATCACTTTGAGCACAGCATGTCCTGCAGAAGTGGCCAAAGGATTTCCACCAAAGGTATTGAAGTAGCTCCGGCGATTTAACACACTTGTTATTTCAGGAGTTGTTACCACTGCCCCAAGGGGAAAGCCATTCCCAATTCCCTGATAAACCAAAACCAAGACTTAAGTCAAATAGTCTAATGCCAATTCTTTGGTGCACATGTAAGTGTGTCTCTTTAACTTTAATTTCCTTTTTTTTTGTGGGGAGGGGGGAGGTGGTTGTTAAACTAACTGATCAATTTCGGTATGCTAAGCACAAGCTCTTTTAGATAAGCTATAAGTCACGTCATATCCACAATTATCCTAATTCCACTATGTGAGGCCATTATAGAAACCACTACTGCATTTTAATACCATGGGTAACACTGGTTCTAATTATTCCCAGTTTTAATCATGTAGCTCATAAAAAGACAAAGCAAATATTTGCAGCATATTTTAAGAATCATGTCCATAACTTCTCCTGCACTGTTGTTCAGAGAGTTTTAGACTTGATTATATTGGGGACTACTCACCCAAGCACAACAGAAATCTATGTTAGAAAAAACCTATGTTTAATATTTAGCAGTAACAACCTTTGYCATTGTGACTATATCAGGAACAACTCCATGAGACTCGAATCCCCAAAAATGGCTTCCAGTTCGAGCAAATCCAGCTTGTACCTCATCAGCTATAAAAAGACCCCCAGCTTTCTTCACAATACTGTGTACAGAAGACAAATATCCAGGAGCCAATTCTATGATTCCTCCAACTCCCTATTATTCAAGAAAGTAGTAGCATGATAATTATTTATGTTATATACAGAGCAATAAGTATGATATTGCAATGTGATATGCTCAAAATTAAGGTACACCTGAATTGCCTCACAGATAAAACCTGCGACATGACCTGATGTTCCAAAATCGATGAGATCCTGAACATCTTTTGCATATTTCACTCCATCTGCTCCAAATAGACCTCTGTACGGGTCAGGGTTCATAGCATGGTGGACCCCAGTCTGTCGTAATATAAAACAATAAACAAACCAGTATATTTCTTTAGCCTCTGACATGATGACTGGCTTACAATTCTTATAAGCAACAGGACTACATTAAAGAAAAGAGAGGGAGACAGAGAATCTAGCTGAATATACAAATCAGAAATTCTGCAGCACAATCAAAGGAACCGGATCACAATCAAAGCAACCAAGCCTTCTGAACTATCAACATTAACTTCAGTTCCACATCTACAAAGATGAAATATGAACTTGGGCAGAGAAAAACAACTGAACTACTCTAAATGAAAAAGAGCCATTATTCTTGAATTTTTATAATAAATTTCAAACAATTTTCCTTATTCCTCGGGTTCAATACAACGTGGTCGTTTATGTGCATTATGTCTACATAACAAGTATAGTAACATTCAAACAGCTATATAAGCAATTTATTTTTGCTATATTAGTGTCTCCATGAGTCAGATAAGTTCTACTTGCAATAAAAAGTTATATACAAACCAGATGAGATTTAAAACAAAACAATCCATCAGCTAAACGTGAATTGCCCTAACTATTATGACATACAATAGAAAGTGGCGGCAAACTAGAACCTAGTCAGAATCTAATTGGAAATGTAGTACATTTCAAAAGCAATGAATCCAATAAAAAAAATTTACATACACGATAGAGGACAAGGATTGCAGTAGCTCCCAAAAAGATCTAAGTTTGATTCTTCGTACCTCTTAGAGGAAGGGGTACCTCAGCACCTGGTTTCCTCCCCAACCCCAAGTGGAGCTCCTTACTATACAGCACGACAACACTACCCACTACCTCAAAGGTTGAGTATCAGATCTACACATCTTTAGCCTTGTGTTTTTATACAAAAAACTATTTTAGGATGACCAATAATGAATATTAAAAGCTATATGTATCACAGATTGGTATTTCACAATAAAAAGTGCGGACTATTTAGTAAGCCATTTTACTTTCTTTTCAGAATATTCAAAAACTCTATAATCATTCTCTCCGAACAGCATATCGACATAAAAGACCCTTCAAAGTGTAAATGTGTAAAACCGGTACCAAGGTATTTGTTTGATTACCACAAAGTTGAAAAAGATTATGTACCTGAACGACATTGAACTTCCAGTTGCACTGAGCAGTTGCACCCATAGTTCCAGCTGCATTTCCATGGTAGGCGTTCCTCAAGGATATAATATCCTGACACCCAGTATACAGCTTGGCCATCATTAACGCCAGCTCATTTGCTTCTGTCCCTGAATTTGTGAAGAACACAACCTGCATCAGCAGAATGCTTGACGAAATTAGAAGTTGACTCCACTTTTTCAAGTACAAACACATGGGAAATTGAACAATCAGAAGTTGTTTTTCGAAGAATTCGAAAATATAACCTGAGTTTTGAAATTATAAGATGCTAGACATTGATCTGTAATAGCAGGAGATCACAAGGAAAGAAATATATGATTTTAGGTCATCACCTGTCCTCGACATGCAACTATGCAAGATAATCATACAGAATAAAGTATAGTATGATATGGTATTGGTTGGCCTGGACTGCATAACAAACGAGCCCAGCACTTCCAAATGATAAATGTGATAGGGCTCTGGAGATTAATACTGCACCCCATTGAAATTAAACTTGATTTGTGACGGTCAGGGTGGGGTGGAGGATGATTGTAGGAGAAACATAAAACAAGATTAATTATGAGCAAATGGCATCTATATCTCAAATAAATCAACGAATATTCTTTCGACAATTAATGCAAGTCAGTAAGACCTACATAAAGTTATTTTATGTTTTTTGAGGAGATTTAGATCAAGTTTTAGTAAAGCTTTCTTAGGTAGACAGTACATGCAATATATGACTGATATATTACTGCCTAAGCCAGAATATGACAACTAAACTAAAGGTATCCTTTTTTATTTTGCTTTATGATAGCCCATCTAAAGGCAAGTTGGGGACTACGAATATAATGAACCAACTTGAATCTATTGCATAAACATTTTATTTCGTCCATAAACACTCCACAAATTGTATACTCTAGTGGAAATGAAGCTAACAAGAAAAGGTAAATGAAGAAAAAGAGTGCATACTTTAAGGTCACCAGGCATTTTAAAGGCCAAAGCCTCAGCAAAATCAGCAATGGCAGAGTTAAGGTACAAGATAGTGGAGTGCTGTATACGCTGTGTTTGCTTGACAATGGCATCAACCACATCAGGGTGACAATGGCCGCAGCTGACTGTAGCGATTCCACCAAATGCATCCAAGTACCTCCTCCCATTCTCATCAAACAAATACTGCATCTTCCCATCCACCACATGCAGCTGTCACATCATTCCAACGAACAAAAAAGTTATTAGCTTCAGTACTCTTCAACCCATTAAAAAAAATGTTAAAACAAACAGATGTCTTATGACTCTTAGACCGTGTACAAAAGGGTTCATCCTCTTGGTTGTCCTTTCTCCATCTATCATTTTGACGCATCACTCTCTTTTTCATCCACCTCATTTTCCACTATCTACATACTCCATTTTCTCTTCTATTTTTCTCCCACAATAGAGAAAATCCTCTTATAGTATTACTTTTCTTAGTTGAATTATTTTATACATAGTTATTATTACAAAAGAAAAAAAAATGATATCCACATGATAAATATTGACTAGTTAGTGGGCACAAGGGCTAAAATTTGCTTTCCGCTAAAATTAGAGGAAGTGGCTATCTTCCTCTTACTAAGAGGATGCACAATAAAGATCTCACAATAGAGAGGATGTTCTTTTAGAAGAGAGAGGGTGCTTAGAAGTACAGAAATCATCTCTATTTGCTCTATTGTCCATGCTCTGATCTCATCACCAACCTTCTATGCTCGCAATCACATATCTTAATACTCGTGTGCAATGTTGTTAAGATCGGGATTCTACTTTGGATCGATAACGAGGGTAGATCCTAAGATTCTACAAATTCACTAAATAGTTTTTTATTTTGTAAAAACACATAATTGAAAATGAAAATACTTATTTATTAATATATATCCATAAAATATTGATAATTAATGATTTTAGTATCATTGTATGAACATGTTTCTACAACTTACACGAAATTTGCGTTTTACTATGTCGTTATATAAAAATATATATTAATATTTTTACTATGGAATTGGATCGTAAAATCGTAGGATCGTATTATGATCCTATCATCTCTAGAGATTTTCAAATGTATGGGATTATAAGATTCTAGAACCACGATTATCCGCGATGAGTCCAAGTATATTGGATCGTAAAACAATAAAATTGTAGGATCGAATCGGGATTCTAATAACAATTGCTCATGTGTATTATGGCATTATGATTAATTGAATGTCAACAAAAGCATCCAACTTACATACTCAATATAACTACTAGAGTAATGGTCATTTTGTTTATCTTTGATTAAAACCTCCGTTAGAAGAGTAAACAATAAACTCGGAACAGAGGGCCCATTAGTTTATTACGGAGTAGAATGTTAGACAAAAGGTACAACTCTGTAACACCGCTCTAAATAGTAGACATGGACAACTAATATCTCATAACAATTGTATACTTAAAAGTAAATAATTGTACGGGACCATTTCTCCGGAGCGTAAAGATCGGAAATGAATCAAAGTGAAAACAGTGAAATTAAATTGAATTAAAAATACGGGAGTAATAATATCGGGATGATAAATGAAATAATATATAAATAAATGAACATAGAGTTGTTATTAAAAAAACATACAGGGTGATCATAAAAAGTGAACATAGAAGGACTTAAATACTCCATTCTCTTCTTCAAGATCTCGGCGGCGGTGGGACCCATGTACGGCGGCGGGGAGTAATCAAACTCCGGCATCTTCGGCGTAGACATCACGTCAACTTTTGACATCGCCGCCGCATAAGACGATGTAAAGCGAGCTCTTGAGGAGGCGGACGAATACACCGTTCTCCTCATCGCCGCCGTCAACATCGCCATTGATGATCACTCGCCTCTCTCTCTCTTAAATAATTTGTTTATTTTGTTATTAGTTTATTTATTTTTTTCTAAAAAGGGAAAATAGGTTTGGTATTAAGTATGTTTGGTTCCGAAGAAGTAGGAGAAAGTGGAGAGTGATGAGTGAGTGATAAAAGTAGATGAATGTGACAAGGAAGTGGCATCACTTTCCCTGATTTTATAGGATGGATGACATCCAAACATTCAGATTTAAGTTACAGTCATAGAGTTGGGTACGAATAAGCAAGAGTAACGAGGGAAAAAATAGGTGGAGTATATAAATATAGGTTTAATTGTGAGTTGGTAAGTGGGGGTATGTAATAACATTTTGTGTAAATATCAAATGGGTACAAGGGCAATTTGGTAATGTTGTGGGCCAAATAAGAAATGTTATCTTTGGTTTGGATCGTCCGTTTATAGTAAGTGTTACCTTTGGTCTGGATCGGAGTAACGCGTATTTACTCCCCCTCATCAAAGCATCGCTTGACATCCTTGAGACGACGTAACCCAAGTTGATTGATTAGCTTCTCAAATGTCTTGCTCG
>VHZZ01020923.1:23646-34553 GCA_009801015.1 Silene noctiflora | reverse complement strand
ACCTGTACACGGATTTTCACCAAAAATCGACACAACACATTTTCCAACATGAATTTCAAGCATGCTCATGGGACGGAAACACGTAGGGAGCCTAAGAACAGCATGTATTGTATACCAACATCAACTATACTCCAAAGTGATAATCAAACCGTCACAATTTCATGACTTTCGAGACAAATATCATTAAACATATGAATTGAGGCAAAACTACCACATGAAACACGAAACCAACTTATTCATCCATTATTCTCATAATTTAAGCATACTAATTCTTGACCAAGACATGGTACACATTCAAGCATACAACTTTATCAATGTCTAACTTAAGCATACCAAATTTTAGCACATATACACATAAAATTTTCGATGCAAAGTCGAGTAACCTATCACCSTTACCTTATGCTTCCTAGACTTCGAGATGATCCTCAACAAATTAGCTACCGTCCTCTGGGTCTTCCAAATCTTCACCTAAACACAAATTGAAGGATTAAATGAAGAATTCATCCTCTAATGGAGGATTAGTGTTTCGAAAATGATAAGAGGTGGAAGAAAGACGGCGACTTTCTTACTTACAAAGAAGGAGGATGAGAAAAGGAAGAGAGTGGCGCGAAAATCAACTAAATCGGACAAGAAATGAAGAAGATATGAGAGTCTTAACCTTTGGAGAGTTTTTGTGTAACAATGGTGATATGATGCTGAGAAATTAAAGGTTGAAGGAGAAGGGTTTGAGGGTTTGAGTGGAAGGAATGATATTATATGGGTCCTTAAATGAGTCTAAGCCCAAAACAACCCAAGATAAGTTGGAAACAACTTGAAATTACGTCTTAGGGCTACTATACACTTAAGACGGACAATAATATTACATTTATAAATATTACACTCAAAAATATATTTTTACCCAAAAATACGATTTAAATGTAATTTTCTCTAATTTAATTATTAAAATACTTTTAAGACCGTAAACGAAAATTGCGGGTGTTACAATTCTTTTGTTGATGCATCCTTTGTTTTGTTTTGTGCTTCATGTAGGATGCAACGCAATTTTGACAAGCCCCACCTTGCCTTGCAAGAAGGCACCCTACCTCATGGATGCCTTGTTATGAGTTGAAGGGGCGGAGTGAGGCCCGTTAATTGTCTTACATCAGCTAGTTAGTTTAAATAAAGGTCTTAGTTTGATCACCTCTTTACTCGGGACGAGCAAAGATTCGGTTTGGGGATATTTGATATGACTTGTTTACATGCACGTTTAGTCCCCTAACTAGCCTCGTTCCTTACGCTTTTTGTGCATGAATTAGAGTCGTCTCTTATCTTTAGTTGCTTATTTGCTATCCTATGTGGTTTTAGTGTTCTTGGTAGAAGAAGAGTGCCAACCTTGCATTCATAGAGCAATTCGGAGCTAAATGGATTGAATTTAACGACCAAGCGAAGAAGAGGGACTAAGGCTAAAGACCGTAGTTAACTCTATAAAGTATTTTGGCAATGATGAGAAGCCCCCACGATTCCTATAGAGCCCCCACGAGTCTTGGGGCAGCAAGCCAAGAGGAGCTGAACTGAAGGAGAACTCGCACGAGTCCTCCCTAACTCGTGCGATTCTGCACCTAGCTCATGCGAGTCCTCCCGGACTCGCACGAGTCCCTCAGCAGGATGCCTCCCATGATCACACTCAAGGACTCCCATGAGTCCCCCAAGCTCTAGCATTTCCTAAGACTAATTTGAGGGGCCTAATCGCCATTTAAGCCCTTAGTTAACCCTAATCTTGTACTTAATATAAATAGCTTATGTAATTATTATTGAAAAACACATTAGACTTGATTAGAGGAGATTGGAGGGAGATCATTAGGATCAATCTCTTAGTTTAGCTTAGCTTAATTACATCTTAATCCTTTCCTTGTTATTTAAGATCTAGTTTGTAATTGAAGAATTCTTGGGTTTTGGATTGAGGAATTGACAACTTCTCACCATCAATGAAAGCTTTCTTCCATTGTTCTTACATTCCTTTGTTTTCATGTAACATTGTACAATTCATTTTACTCTTTACTTAATCATTTACCTTGTTATTTAATCATCATCATCGATTACAGGCCTCTCGGTCGAGTCCCATATGTACTCGGTCGAGTGCAACCACTTCAGAAACTGACCAGAAACTACAAGAAAATGTACTCGGTCTAGTCCACTATGTACTAGGTAGATTATTCACCACTCGGTCGAGTCAAAAACTTCCAGAAACTTCCGTTTCAAAACACAGATTACCCACTCGGTTAAGTGCTAAGGGCTCGGTCGAGTATCCCATACTCGGTCGAGTTCCTCCCACTTGGTCGAGTCATGCCAAGTTTGAACTAACCCATGCTTAAAACATATATATAACTTGCACATATCCTAGTCACATGTTACTAAGTACAACCATACATATCACCAATCATGTTATACATTCTAACACATTGATCATGTACTTCAAACAACCTCCATTCAACTTACATCATACTTCACCAATATACATGTAAGGCACATAAACATACAACGACCCCTTGACACCCCGTAGTGAGCGGTTCAAAGTTTTAAAGGCAAAGTGCGGCCTTAGGACATCTCCCAAGCCTTTGCGGTAGCTCTAAACAACTCCTACTCGGGTTCATTTTATTTTGACACCCTATGTTCATTTTGTTCGTTGGTTTTAGGTTCCAAAATCGTCGCTCTGATACCACTTTGTAACACCCTCATACAYCAAGGTACCTTAACAAGGATTACCCCAATGTGCAAAGGTGCTACCATCTCGGTTTCCCGGGCTAGTATGCATCACAGTAACCATAATGAAACAAAATAAAATATAACTTTAATAAAACGGAAATACAACTCCCAAAAGATTACAAGTCTCAAAACTCCAAAAAGGTGATAACAAAGTAAAGTGGAAAAAAATCTAGTACAGAGCAAGCTAAACTACAATTGGTGACTCATTCCGTCCAATCCCCGCAAGCTATCTCAACGATCATCACCTATTAAGCCAACTGCTCACCATCTCCGAATGGATCACCACAGTTTTGAAAACATAAAACGGGGTCAGCCAACTGTATAAACAATATAACACATCCATATCATAAGGCATAAACCAACCAAAGTAAACCGTAATAATCATCCTCCAAACTCCATAGTAACCAGTAACCGATTACACACCAAGGTGTGTAGCCGTGCCAGATTACCCAACACAACAGGTAATCCACACCGGCACTGGGGACCACAGCCGAACACCTAAGCCCCGCTCATCGCAATGAGCGAACCCAGATCATTAATAGGCATATCCCCCTTGTGACGGGAACCACAAGAGGCGAACATGGGGTTTGAACCATCTCCCAAAAATGGTCCCACAACAATACCAATACCAACACCACAAACTCAAACATACAATAACCACAAAAGATCGCCACATCGCATGTATACTGATTACACAACCAACTGAGTAGGGAAACCCTACCTGAAAAGCAAATCCAAGAAGTACAGCAAAACGGTCTAGAATGCCTCCTCTACAAAGTCCTCACCTAGAATAGTATCAATTAAACAATACGACAACATATAACACTAAACACTCTAAAACCCCCCAATTTAACCCAATTAGGGTTTGCTTACATATGACCATAAGAAAGAATTAATAAGATAAAGGACTTACTAATTGCGATCTACGCTGAAAGAGATGCAAAAACCCCAAAAGATAAACCCTAGCCTTGGATTTGATTAAGATAAAGGAAGAAGCAGTAATGTCGTTCTCTTTTTGTGAAAAGTGCTTTTAAAACTGATTATGAAATGTTTTAAGTTGTTAACACGATGTTTATAAGCTTCTCAATTTATCTTACTCAAACCGCAGAAAAACCCGTAACGAACCGGACACTCGGTCGAGTGTCCTATACTCGATCGAGTTCCCACGCACTCACTCGAGTTCACAACAACTAGAAGCCTGTCGGAACCAACACACCACCTACTCGGTCGAGTACCACATACTCGGCCGAGTAGCCTAAGACCAGAAATCTCATGTATTACACCCAAATCCGAATATGCTTCAAATTTGGTTTACGTTTATGCCAAAGTTCAAACGGGGTCATAACCTTCCTTTTATTTGGAAGCCTATTTTGCATATAGCAAGCGGTTAATACAGCTTCACCCCAAAATCCGTCACTTAAACCGGAGTAAGATAACATGGAATTAACCATCTCTTTTAGTGTCCTATTCTTTCTTTCTGCAACCTCATTAAGTTGAGGCGTATGTGGAAAGGTTACCTCATGGATGGATGATACCAGAAGACTAAAAATACGACACATCGTAATACTCACCGCCTCTATCGGTGTGTAATTTCTTTATCATACACGATGTTTGAAATTCGACTTCATTCATATATACTTTGAATTTCTTAAAAGCTTCATCTTTAGTATGCAACAAATATACATAACAGTATTTAGTGCATCATCAATTAAAGTTATCAAGTACTTTTTATTACCTAAGGACGGAGTAGAATGAAAATGACAAAGATCGTTATATACAACTTCTAACATGCTAGTTTTACGTTCATTACTTTTAAAAGGTTGTCTAGAAACCTTATTTAACATGCAAGTATTATATTTCTCCATGTTAAAATCAAAAGTACGAATCAACTCATGTTTTGACATAAGAAACATACGTTTTAAATGCACATGTCCGAGCCTAGCATGCCATAACTTTGCATCATTAGAATATACTAAATTAGGAGAAGCGAAGTCACATGTAAAAAAGTTAAACATAGCATAATCATTATTACCAATACCTAACATAAACATGCCATTAGATAAATATCCAAATCCAAAATAATACACCATTCTTACTAAGTACATATTTACAAGATTCATAAACTTGTTTATATCCACAACTAGATAATATACTACCAGAAACTAAGTTCTTCCTAATCCCGGGAACATGCAATACATCATGCAAATTAAAAGATTTCCCGGAACTAAATATTAATACTACTAAGCCACGACTAAGAATTGGTGCAGTTGAATCATTTCCCATATGAAGAATAGATTCGTCTGCTTCCGGTTCATATGACTTGAACCAACGATGATCTTTTCAAACATGCTTTGTTGCACCCGATTCAATCCACCATGCCTTATCGACATCCTACACATAAAATGCCTCATATATTGGTGAAACATAATTCTTTACCGAATTTAAGTCAAAGTCAATAATCTGACCTTGATTAGGCGGTGGCTCTTGGTCCTTAGACCCCTTCCCGGAATGATTAGCATTCGTTCCTGTCTTGGTTTTCCTAACTCGACAATCACGCTTTAAATGTTCGGATTTTCCACAAATCCAACATGCACCTTTTGGTTTCTTGTTGGGACCATTCTTAGTACCATTAAATGGACGCTTCTTACCTTTTTTTCCTTTTAGAACTTTCACCCTCCTCCATAACATTGATGGAGGAAGATCCCTTAGTCTCATTGCCTTTGATTTTATTACCTTCTTGATCCCAAAGGGATTCTTCTATGCGCAAATGCCCTCTTAGTTGTACCAAAGACTACTATTCCTTCTTATGCTTCAGCATATTCTTGAAGTCCTTCCATGAGGGTGAAATTTTGTCTATAATACTAGACACCGAAATGGATTCATCCATTTCCATCTTATGTTGTGTGAATTGCCCTAACATACGGAGAAATTCATTGTATTGCTCCATTACCGGCCTAGAGTCCGACATTTTATAATTCATAAAATTGCCGACAAGAAACTTCTTACTAGAAGCATGTTCTTCTATGTACTTAAACTCCAACATGTTCCACAACTCCGTTGCGGATTCCACATATTGGT
This sequence comes from Silene noctiflora, assembly GCA_009801015.1. NCBI lineage: Eukaryota > Viridiplantae > Streptophyta > Magnoliopsida > Caryophyllales > Caryophyllaceae > Silene > Silene noctiflora. Next base: position 28,733 of record VHZZ01020923.1, on the reverse strand, counting down.
AGACAACAAACAGAGAATCAGACATACCATTGAAAATGTGACCACGACAAATATAATCATCGTTTTCCCACTTGTTCCGTTTCCTCATCTCCTCTAAAATTTCATCATCTCGCTCCTCGGGCTTGAGCGTGCTTAATACATAGACCACATTTAAGGCCGTCTATAAAAAAATGCATCTTCTTTTTCCAACGACGGAAGTCTACACCATCGAATTTTTCATGCTTTCTAAACTTTGACGTCGTATCCTTGATGTTTGACATCGTAACACAATAATTAAAGAATATTCTCTAAGTTCGTAGGTTAAATTATTGTGGAGAATGGGAGATGTTCTACGATGTAAATGTAGGATATACTTGGATAATACTTGAGTCACGGATATCGCTTTCCGTAGAGAATATTCCGACCCTTATAACCTTGGATTACACAGGATTTCTCGCAGGATAAAACAAGTACGCTCTTTGATTCTTAGGCTTAGAAACAAAGTATTATCTTGAGTTTTTATATTGATTTTGTTGTAGCAAATTGTGCAAGAGAATTGTTGTATATTTTTCTCCAACACTACCATCTCTTATATAGAGAATGAATAGGTGTGATGGTTTGACCAAAGGACAGATCCTTTGAACAAAGGATACATCCTTTGAACAAAGGATACATCCTTTCAATGAAAAGACACAACTTTTCAATGAAAGGACACGATGTTTCATTTATATTGTTTTAATGAAAAGATACAATGAATTACTTAGATACAATGTATCACCTATATCCTTTTAATGAAAAGACACAACTCTTCAATGAAAGGACACAATGGTCCACGTTTGATACAAACATATTTCAATGTAATCAACAACGAAACGAAACGGTGCAAATAATATTTCTTTGTTGAAAACATTCCGTAACAATACAAACATTTCCATATAAGTGTGCACTCCGCACTCCAGAACTCATATTATGATGTCGTATAGTTACTACACTTTTCACAAATCCCGACTACATTTAAACGGCCGACAATTTACACTTAAATCACCAAAACCACCTCATGTTTCTCTGCACCTGCACCCGTCCACAGACCGGAGCTTGGTAACAAAATATATTTTTCGAGGATTTACGAGACTCAAGGATTAGTGTGCTATGATCTCTGGACACAAAAATGTGGTTCGTCGGGAAATGATAACCATTCCGGGGAAAACTTATTTCATACTACACAACTACTGTGTTGTACATGGATAGATCGTAGAATCATGGTTTTAGCTAATTGTTGCATTCGGGTTTGTTATCATAATACCTTGAAAATTTAAGTTGGAGATTTATCTTATATTACTTTTCATTTGTTTATTTTGTTCAAATTAGATTCTTCTTTATACAAATTTTGGTCTTGTTTGAGAACGTCTTAAATTTTGGTGCTCTATACAACCTCCTTACAAAATGAATTAAGAAGGTTGTATATAGAGCATGTGATATAGGGTGTAGTAAAAAATTACAGTGTTTTTAAAGGTGCACAAAACAAAATAGAAGGTTGTATCATCTCCGTCCATTACTTATTAATAGTCCGGATTTAATCCTTGATAAATCGGGTGATTGTAAATAAACTAGAGTAGGAAAAAAGATAAATGAGTGAAAATGAGATATATAATCTATCTATATCTATATCTATATCTATATCTATATCTATATATATTATAAAAAGTCAAGACAAAGCATCACACTTCTCCATTACCTATTCTAATAGAATTTAAGAAGCCACATCATCAAATATTTATAAAAAAGGAAAAATAAAATATGAATGAATTTGTAGCATTTAGTGCACAACAAACATTAAAAGCTATATTATTATTAAAATTTGGTTTTTTATTCTTATAGTAAATCAAATTCAAACCAAATACTAAATTCTAAATTTTAAGGTTTTATTGTTACAATAAGTTATACGACAAATACAAATCACATTACATCGCGTTTGTAAACGTTATCTCATCTTCTACTATATACCCCTCAACTTTAATTAAATGGACACATAAAGAAAACTTTGAAAGTTTTGTCTTACATATTTTTTTCATATGCCATTTTCAAATATTAGATAGAGTACCAAAATAAATATATTGTACTACAAAGAAAATAATATAGAGTACCCTTAAAACCTCTTCTAAAGTCACGCTATTCAACAATACAAATAAAAAATACATGAATAATAAACAAAATTAAAACAAAAAAGGTACATGATACAATAAGTGAAATAAACAAGAGCACAAAAAGTCAAAAAAAAATAATGTGACAAGAGAAAAACATATTGAAAAATAGAGAGAACCAAACACATTTCTTATTGCTTAGGATTTTTTTTTTTAAATAATAGAAACATAATACCCCACCAATGCGCCTAGAGCTGGACAACAGTGCGGGTTGGCCCGGCCTGCACTGGCCTGACCCAACCAACCGGGCCTTCTAATATCCAACCCTCTGCCTCGCTCTCATGGCCCGCCTTGCCCGCTACCGAAGTCGGGCCGGTCCCGGACTTCCTCATCCCCAGCCCAAACTGCCCAAGTCGCCCAACCCGCTTCCTTTTCTACCCATTTTTCCCAACCGGGCCGGTTTAAGGACATGACTCTTCAGCCCACAATGTGGACTCAGGCTCCTTATCTACCAACGTAGCCCAGGTTTAGCCCAACTGTGACACCCCACGATAATACACAAATAAAACTAGATGTTTACAGCGGAAAAATACGGGATTTTTAAAATTTTTTGAAGTTTAAACGCGAAGTATCACTAACATAATAAAAGAAAGTAGAAAGAGTATAAACTTCAGGTTTTTAAAAACCAAAGTGAGAAAAGTCTGGGGAAAAGATATCCCTCGAATGACAACAATCAAAAGGTGAGTCTAAGTTAAAAATAACGAAGTCCAAGGTCAATGCTCGCTAGCTCACACGGTCTCACCCAACACATCACCAACATGTACCTGTCATTCATGTAAACATGAATGCCACAGTCAGTGGGGAATAACTCAAGGTTCTCCCAGCCATATTACATCGACATGAACATAAATAAGCACGTTAAACACATAAAGCATATATTATAGTTGCAATCGGCTAAAGTGATAAACATAGAACTTTGACTAGTAAGAGAAAGGCGATAAGAAGATTAAATTTAAAGCACATGCGATGCATTACTAAACATACCAGTGTCCGGCTCAAAAGTTACCTTTAAAACATGTCCAAGACACAAACATAGACAACCGAGTACGCAATCCTAGATAAAGATCGTCCTCTATACAACGCCATACAAAACTCTAGACTATTCTTAGACATTAACTCAACCCTTGGTAGGACGACTAGCTAGGTACGTCCTAGCTTAAGGCCTGGATCCAGGCTCTCGGAAGGTAAACCCCTTTCCGATTCGAGATGCGGTATAATGGTCCGCACCCAAGACTCAACAATAATAAATCGAGCACCCAATTCACTAAACTGCACGAAAATGGCGGAAGATCTAAGGTAGAAGTAAAGCATAGAGGTAGGTCAATGACAAATCCTTATGGATACGACTCAAACAAACCTTGCGTATGATAGCTCATACATGAACATTATGAGACACCTCATGTGAATAAAACGTAAACAAATCATACTTTCATCACTTGTAAAACATATGAATGAATTAAAAGGAAGTAGGGAATTAGAGGCTCCCAGTCGGTCAAGGCACCGGCTGCTGGCCAGCCGGCCAGGCACCTCAGGCCAACATAAACTGTAAATTTCACAATAGAGTCTTCCCAGCCGGCCAACCGGCGGGGAGAAAACCCAACTTACCAATTTTCCAAAAATTATACAGAGACTTCCCAACCGGCCTGTGGACCGGAAGCCGGCCCACCGGCTGGGAACACCTGACAATACCAAAACAAACACCAACTTACAGTGGTCGCCCAGCCGGTCATGGCCACTGGCGGCCGGTCACCCGGTGGGGATACACCACTAACACTAACTTACAGAGACTTCTCAGCCGGCCTGTGGACCGACAGCCGGCTGGGACACACCGAACATAAAATTTAATAACAGAGTTACATGGACTTCTCATCCAGCCTGTGGCACCGGCAGTCGACCCACCGGATGGGACACACTAAACTTATAAATTTAACAATTTTGTTACAGGAGGTTCCTAGCCGGCCAGTGGACCGGCAGCCGACCTACCGGCTGGGACGACCTGAACACAAAATCAGCATTTGACGCAACAACCTTGAATTTAAACATAAATTTCCATACGTTCTTGAGACGGAGAACACGTAATAAGCGGAAATTAGCATGTTATACCATCCAACAACCAACATACCACAATTTCATAATCCGTACACCATAATTTCATGAATTTTTACATAGTAAATAAAAACTATGTAAAAGATGGTATCATTATCAAAATTTAAGCATGAAACCTATAATTCATTCATCATCCACATACTAGTTCATAGATAAGTCATTAAACACATCAAAGCATGTGAATTTATCAACTTTAGCATGTAAACATCTCTTTTAATACAATTAAACACAAAATTCAAGTGTAATATCGAGTAACCTATCACCGTTACCTTGATAGCACTTCAATCTTCGAGTGAGTAGTCAACAATGTAACTATTTACCTCCGGGTCTTCCAAGTTCTCACCTAAACACCAAATTAGAAGGATTAATTGAAAAATTCACCCTTTGGGGTAAACTAGGGTTTCGAAATTATTAAGAGGGAGAAAAATGTCGCCTTTCTTACTTACAAAGATGAAGAACGATAAAAGGGGAAGAATGACGCGAAAATCAACTTATTTGGTTGAGAATTGAGGGAGATATGGTGATTTGAAGTTTGAAGGAAAAATGGTGACTACAATGGTGGAGTATGTAATGGGTGTATGCTGAGAATTTAGAGGAAGATAAAGGTTTATGAGGGTTTTGGGTGGGGAAAAGTGGTGGTATTTGGGTCCATTAACATGTCTACGCCCAAAACAACTCAAAATGAATAGGAAATGACTAAAATTATGTCTCAAGGCTACTATACACTTAAGACGGACAATAATATTATATTTATAAATATTATGCTTAAAATATATATTTTACCCAAAATATGATTTAAAC
>VHZZ01020916.1:11252-26201 GCA_009801015.1 Silene noctiflora | reverse complement strand
TTTTGTTTGAGACAGTTTTGGATAGACAGTTGTAATCACTTAAACCATTATTTAAAGTATGTTTCTTTATTGTCTAATGATATACATTGCCTCAGAAAACCGAGATGGTAGCACCTCTATGCTCAAGGTGGCCTTGGTAAGGCACTTTGGAGTGTGGGGGTGTTAAAAATCTAGCATGCTTAGGTATCGATTGGTGGCCACAATCCTTGATTATAATTGTCCTAAAGTGAGGGCAAAGAATGACTTAGGCATCAGTGGGGCTTTCCTCAGAACCTCCAAGGGTAGGTTTGTTCCCTTGTTTCAAGAACTCGACAGAGAGGAATATTGAAGGTTAAAGAACCTCACGTCCAAGGACCCTAGGAGCATCAATGTCGGATAGAGCTTAGCCCATCATAAAACACTTATTAGTCTCGTGTAGTTTGTTTTAATATTGAGTATATTTTTACCTTAAACAACACTAATTCACCATACTAATCAATTAATCACGGCCAATAATTAACTACTCGAATTTATAAACAATAACCAAGCGATACTCTTTCTAACGAATTAATAAATTATAATCCTTAACTCATATTCATCGATTCCTTTCATCTTAAATAAGAAATTAGCTATTCATAAAGATAATAGTAACAATGAACATAATAAGAGAGACATAATTAATAACAATAATAAAGAACGAGGAAAGAATGATTATGAATAACTGAAAGATTGGAAATCCGATTGCAAAGTATGAAAAGTAGTAAAAGTAAATTAGTGTTCTAAAGCTGTTAATGTAATTAATAAAGCCTAATAACCTAGTATGACGTTTAGAAGTATTTATACATCGTAATTATTAATTCTGAAAACCGGGCGAAAACATTAACGGAAACCACTCGATTAAATTTCCTCTACTCGATCGAGTCCACGAGCTCGAACGAGTGCTGGCTACTCGATCGAGTTATATCTGTTGTAACTCTTCTTTTACTCGAGTTTTTTCCTAAATGCGGCTTATATGCACGCATTTATTTCATTGCTTCAAGTTCCAAATGCGGCTTATATGCTACAAAATTGGAGGATGAGGAGGGAGAAACAATATTTTGCAAAACACAATGTATTTGAGTATATTAAGCACAATGACAGACATAACATGCATTGTAACGGGTATAAATCACTTATAAAATGCACATAATAAATCCTAATGTTATGATAGAGTTAAGAGAATCAAACTGGCTGGTCTCTTAAATAAGTGGTCAGGGTACCAAAAAAATGATGGAGTTAAAGAGAATTATTATCACTTGAGACTAGGGGTGTTAACGAGCCGAGTCGAGCCCGAGCCAGGCCTTGCTCGGCTTGTGCTCAAGAACCAAAACTCGAGCTCGAGCCGATCTCGAGCTTACCCGAGCTTGGAAAAAATGTGCTCGTTATAAAGCTTACGAGTTTTAACGCGAGCTCGAGCCAAACTCGATCCCAAATCGAGCCTATATAAAATTGTTTATTTTTTAATTTTTTTTCTTTCGATATTTTTAATAACAAGGCTCGAACGTTATATGTCAAAATATTTGGTAAATCAGTGAGACATTTGATATGTGTGATACTAAAAAATATTCATGATAAAATATTTTTATAAAATATGAGCAATATCTTATGTAATCATACAAGTTCGAGCTGCTCACGAGCTTTTCGAGTCGAGCCAGTTTTTGCTCGGCTTGACTCGTTAAGCTCTCGAGCCGATCCCGAGCCCGAGCCGAGCTCGCACGAGCCGAGCTTTGACCGAGCCGATCTCGAGTAGCTCGCGAGCTGTCTCGTCTCATTAACAGCCATACTTGCAACCGTTGGATACTTGTATTTAGTATAAAACATGGTTGGAGAGGGTTAAAAGTGAGCTTGTAATCCTGATTCCGTGTCCACAACCCCGAAGTGAAACAGCATAGCTGCATAAGCATAATCCTTTGATTCTTCTCTCCCCTTTACCTTGTGTTGGCCCTTTGAGGTTTGAAGTGGCGCACACTACACAGCCGAAGATGGGCAACTCTCAGGCATCATCTGCTGACCCTCGCTTCACTTCTGCCACCAGGTTTCCCTCTTTAACATTCTTCTCTTCCCTTTGTTTTTAATGTCTAACATCATTTGATGATGATGATGATGATGATGATTATGATGTTATAACAGAGCTTTCTCGCATCATGAACTCCAAGACCTTCGATCCTTATTTAATTCTCTTGCCTCTCAATCTCATGACAATAATACTAATGCTCATTTTGTCTCCCCCTCCATTTTCACGGTCTCTCTCTCTTCTTCATTATTTCAGTTTTACTTAACTTCTATTACTTTTTTTATATTTGGTGTATTTTTTTTTTAATTAATTTCTTTTACCCATCAATAGGGCTATTTTGGTATTCCGGGTTGTCTTGGAGATCGAATGTTTGATTTAATTACCCAGAAACGCCGCGATCAAAAACTAACATTTGATGATCTTGTTATTGCTAAGGTAATACTTTTGTATTGTTATGACTTCAATAAACAAAAATATAATTGTATGATGAGGTATTTTGGTCGTCAGTTTCGATTGAGATGCTAAGCTGTGAATGTAAATTGTGTAGGGTACTTATGAAAAAGGCACTAAAGATGAGATTCAAGAGTTTGTATATCAGTTATTAGATGTTAATGATGATGGCAAAGTTTGCAGGTATTATCACCGCTACTTATGGCCTTAACATTTGTGATGCTTCTTTTCACCGTGCTTAATACTTCATGCTAATGCTATTTTACTGCAAAACAAGATTACATGACTTTGATTTTGGCACCTCACTTTTACATATGAGAGAACGAATGAGATTCGAATTTTGTGGAAGCTTAATTATGGTTTCAGGATTATAATCTCAATATGCATAATATATTTAAATTGCTGTACTGTGATTCCCTGTCTTCCAATTCAACTCACAGTTTGACAGGTCTGATGTTCAAGCAGTTTTGGCTGCTATTTTTGATGATGTGTTTGCACCCAAGGACGGCGATTCTCATTTGAGCTCTGCTAGCTACATTATAGATGATATTCTAAATGCAATCCAATTTTCAGAAAATGGTGGAGAGACTGATGAGAGAAGTATGTCCTTCGAAGATTTCAAGAACTTGTGTCTCCACATACCATCTATCAGAAAATACCTTAGAGGCTTGTTGGCGCCTTCAGAACCAGGTTCTACCTATCTCCTGTACTACTGCTGCTACATGACTTTCATATTCTTAAATTTTTCATGTCACAGACTCAGTTAGTTTTTTTCTCCGTTGATTACTATTCATTGGTAGTAGGCGTTACATTTGATGTGTTTTAGTCACATTCTTTCTGATGCATATTTGGAGTAATATTTTGACTGATAGTTGTAGTTTCTTCTGTTTTAACTCTTTATATTCATAGAGTTTAAAGACGTTTGGTTGAGATTGAGAATTAAATGGAGTCGACCTTGATGTGAAATGTGAAGTAATGATGGGCTATGTATCACAGAAACTAATGTGTCTTATTTTACACAAATTGAGATTTTCGTTGCTCCACATATCAGCTTGTTAGTTGCTGTAATATTACTGTACTTTGTTTTGAGTTACTTGTTTCTTGGCCATGTCAGTTAGCAGATTAATCGTTGTAGTCTTGTCTTATCATAGACATGATGTTCTTGTAACAATTATTAGTTTTCTCATCATTATGTAATATGTCATATAATTTGTAATCTAGCACAAAAACTATATTATTATTTCTGCACAATCCAGAAGATGGGTCTAGTGATCGGCAGGCTAGGCTTGATTCAAGATGTAGAAGTGGTCTAGTGGTAGAATAGTACCCTACTAGCCTGCCATTGTACATACCCAAGTTTTATTCCCGGCTGGTGCAGTTTCGTTGTGTTCCATTTCCACGGAGCCAAAGACTTATCATTTTTGGTTCCGGATTGTAATGGAATAAAGCAAAATGGCTCCAAGTGACATCAGTCAGCTCACTCGTTTTCCATAGTATTAGCTTTTCATGGGTACAATTGATAACTGTAGGAATACAGAATCTAAGTGTACTATTCTATCCCATTACACCACCTCTAACTATCCCCGATATAAGTGGAATTCAAGAGCCAATGGTAAGAGGATTTTTCCTAATAAGCTTGACAAATAAACTTGTTTCAAGTGTAAGAAGTCCTCTAAATGTTGCTTTGGAGTTTGGACATAAAAATAACTTTCATCAAAAGGGTCGAGTAAGGAAAAAAATTTAAAAATAAACAACCATTACCAAGTACTTAAAACCAGAAGTCACGTTCTTCCCCTGCCCTTTTTCCCGTCCCACTTCTTTTTGCATACTTTGTGAAAAAATTAGTTTAGATGCCCAATCCTCTATGGATGTCAATGTTTATATAGTTATATACTTAGTCTTTTGTATTACACTAACCAATATTTTTACTATTATTTGCTTATAATAGACATACTAAATCTAGCAAACTCTAGATAATCATACCCCTATTAATTCATCCATATTTTTTTTTGAATAAATATCTTTATTGATTTTTTATTTCGAGATCTATTCAATATGGTACTCAAATTAAAGCACTTAGTGAAAGGTCTATGATGATCTTTTGTATGAGTTCAACAAACTTATTTGCAAAACTATGTGGAAACTAGATCAAATCACCAAAACATTAAAAAAAGGGAAATTCTCACTTGTACCCCTCTGGTATGAGCTAATCCCACTTGTACCCTTACTTTTCAAGAAAGCTCACTTATACCCTCCAATTTACTAGTTTAGTCTCACTTATACCCCTCAAGTATAGCCTAATCTGACTTACACCCCTACTTTTAAGGAAAACGTACACTCCAACATCCTAGTTACATAGGAATCATGACCATAATACTAAGCACCAACAATTAAGATGTTAAGTGAATTTTCGTTTGTCATTAAAAAGTGGAGAAACAGTGTTAAGTACCGTCAAATAAGATGTTAAGGGATATGTAAACAATATGAAGAAGAGTACCGTAATTGAGATATATATTTGTTTTCTCTTCAACAAACATTGTTTTTTCGTCCAAATTCATTTTATATGACTACAAACATTCATCTTTTACCCTTTTTCCCCACTTAATCGATCAATATTCATCATTTACTATACTTAAGGTGTATAAGTGAGAATAATTAGGAAGTTGAAGGGTACAAGCGGGCTTTCCTAAAAAGTAGGGGTACAAGTAAGATTAACCCATACTAGAGGGGTACAAGTGAGAATTTCCCTTAAAAAAAATTGAAAATTAATGGCATCATGGTGCCTGGCATTAGTGGCATAATACATAAACGACAAGCATTTGAGGTTTATATGATGAGATGAGTAGTTGGTTCAAGTAAATGTACTATATCTTAGTGTTGTTTCTTTGGTGTTTTCCTTGATGGGTGAGGAAGAGGTGAGGGGTGATTGACTATGAGGGGCGAGGAATTTAGTGGTCTACATTAGAGAAATTGGAGAGGGGTTTGGTCAAAGGAGAGAGAAGGTAGGATGGTGTTCAGAGATGGTTCGGATGGCGTGCTAGGTAGCACGGACACTCGTCTTAACCAGCCGTTTTGTGTCCGTCACCGACATTCGTGGGATACGCGACTAAACGTATCAGCACCTATAAAGTCGTGTCTAACTTTCTTCATTTAATTGGGCACGTGTCACGTCTCGGACATGTGTCCATGGTATTTGGACACATTTTAGACACTTTCAAATGGAATCAAGTTGAATTTAAGGTAAGAGAGTGCGTTGTTTTATGATGAGGAAATGAGTTGAATTGAGGGTGAATGATGTTTTTAGACGAGGAATGAGATGTCGATAGAGATTGATTTTAAGATGAGTTTGGTTGGAAAATGAGAACGAGTTATAGTAAGGTCAAGTTTTATCTTCACTTATTTAAATTTAATATCAAATATTTTTACAAAAGTAAAATCGTACGTTTATAACTATAATTTTATTAAATTTAAATAACGTGTCTCATGTCCTAAATTTCATGTGATGGCATGTCACGTGTTCGTGTCTGTTTTGGTGTTATGTAGGAATATGGTGGCTGCTTACGATGGTGATTGGTGAAGAGGTTGGGGCGGTTCGATGGTTAGTAGTTTTTCTGATACAAAATAGTTCTAGTCATAAAGATTAGATTTAGTTAGTTGTTAGGGATTAAGTTAGAATTAATAATTGTCTTTTATTTAAGTTAGGAGTCTCGTTGGTTAAGGAGACAATAACTACTTAAGAATTGGTTTGTACGTTATTTTTAGTCAGCTAAGAAAGTTAATAAAAAGTTACAGATTTACAAATAAGTTGTTTGTTTCATAATTTTGAGAAGGTACTTCGAAATCCCCGAGTTAGATTGAATAGGTCTTCAATCCAATTCACTAAACGATACGAAATAGGTCTTTCGTAAGAAAAAGGTCTTTCATAGGGTTATATCCCTTTTAATTCGTTAATTGTTGTTGGGTTGTCATGCTTCACACATGATACCCATTAAGTTCGTTACTAGCTTCCGCTTTTCGTATCACTTTCACTCTGATAAGTAAGAGAATTGGTAATTTACTAATTTTTCAACAAAAAGCTACTATACATTGAAAGAGAAAACCTTATGAGAAAGGAATGAGGGATGAAAATAGAAGGATGGAAGGAAGGACTCTGCAGTACTCCCCTTCGTCTCAGTCAATAGTTTACACTTTCCTATTTAAGGTGTATTAGTCATTAGTTTACACTTTCCTTTTCTAGTAAATAAACCAACCCATGTGGGTGTGGACCATTACAATTTCTCCTCATTTCAAGTTGCTTTTGATTTTTTTAATAATTATAAAGTCATTCCTCTCTCCTTACCTTAATGATCGTGTATAAAGCAATTGTAAATTATTGACTGATACCATAGCTCACATGCATGCATTTATCTTGGAGGACGTGCACAAAAGAATTGGCTTCATTTTTCATTACAAAATAAAACCTTTAATTTCCCTCCGTACCACTTATATGAAAGCCTTGAAAAAGAATTTCGAGGGTGATTGTGGGATTGCCTCCATTGCTTAGTTAAGACTCCTCGACTCCCAAAGCTGGAAATGAATTAGTTCCATGAACCAAAATAATGGAAAACTTAATGTTAGTTAGTAATCATAAAGTAGAAGAAACAGAAACCTAGGGTACTAACGTAGAACTTTGTTGATCATTAGGACACCAAAGTGCACATATTCTTAATTCTTAAATATTACTCCCTCCATCTCAACTCAACACATCTAGCCAGCCACCACACCCCAACCACCATACATTGTGCACCCATGAGGATAACTCTCTCCACCCCAACATGCCCCCACTCCCAGTCGAAACTCCCCCTAGTTGAAAGTTGAAACCATGGTTTTAGATTTTGCTACCGTAGACTACCGCATTTTGAAGTGATATTAGCCGCATTTGACGAGGTTAGGCCACGACAATTGATATAATGACCATGTCCGAAACCAGTATATAGTCGAAACACACCTCCACCACCCAAACACCTATCCCGCACCCTAAATCCCCTCTCCCACCCTCAAAAACCCTAAATGGGGAAGTTTCATGGGTGGGGGCTATTTTTGGAGGGGGGACTGTTTTGTGGTGGTGTGGACTTTGGGTGGATTGGCCTGGTGAGTCTGGTGGTGGGTGGATAAGGATGACGGATGGATGAGCATGGTGGTCCAGTGGTAGGTGGGTGATGGCAGTGGTCTAGTGGTGGGTGGGTTAGAGTGGTGGTTGAAAAACATGGATAGGGAAGGGCTGGATAAGGGTAAATATGTAATTGTACACTTTCATAAAAAATAAAAAAATAAAAAAACCGATCAAAACAAAACATAAAGAATCAGCCGGGTCAGATGGAGAATTTGCGATGAAATTATGTTTCTTATGTTGATATCCTTTTTACTGTTATTTAGGGCATTTGGTAGCATAACATTAGAAGATGAGAAAATAGATTTATGTTAAGGTACTCCATAGCGTCTTCTCTATGGAAACTTGCAGTTGATTATTGATAAGGTAGGTATAGTATACTTCAAGATAGGAGCGTTTAGTCATATGATACAGTTATGCAGCATGAGTCCTTTTGGTGGTGGGAAGAACAACATTCACCGACTCGTTTCTAATGCATGCCTTCTGTTTTTAAAGGACAGGTTCCCAAGTTCCTCGTTTGTTGTTTCTCGAAAGCTATGGCTCCAACATACTATTGAAAGTAGAATATGCTTGGCTGTTAGGTGGTCTTCTTACTCAGCCAGAACTAGAGGAATGGAAACTTCTATATCATAGTTCATTTCATGGCCAAAGTTTCAACACATTCTTGGGCAATATTTCGTGAGTGTTCTTTCAGCTTTATTCCATATACAATTATTGTTCAAATCTTTTAAATTCTGAAATGTAACATCTAATAAAAGACCTTCAGCTTCTAGGTTCCTACGCTTTGGCATCCCGCATGCTTTCTGAGATACGTACTTCATGTTATTCTTGTATGCTATGTTATCTTTTACCTGTTTATAGTTTATTTTCCCACACGTATTGGCTAACGCTTATGTGGAAGCAAGCAAGTCTTCTATGAGATTGTCTCACACTCACATATGACACCAACCCAAATAGTCGTGTATTACTGTATTCCTTAATACTCCCTCCGATCCACGTGGTTCTTTACATTTTTACTAGTTTGCGAGGAATATTTAATCAAATGTAAAGAATCAAATGAATCGGATGAAGTATAAGTTTATGGTTCATGGGCTGATCTCCAACTGTAAGACCGTCACAAGCTTTTGCCTTTGGAAGCTATTGTTTGGAACCTTGGAGTTAGTGATGCTTTGTAGCTTGACAAAGACATTCTAGTGCTGTTTTGGTTTTGGAATGTTTTGTTTCCTTAAGTAGCTTGAATTTGAAAAATCAATATTTTTGTGCAGAAACGAGGAAGGACCAACTTTATTGATAATCAAGGATAGAGAAGGTTACATATATGGGGGCTATGGTTCCCAACCTTGGGAAAAGCACAGTGATTTCTATGGTGATATGAAGTGTTTTCTGTTTCAGCTTCATCCAAAGGTGTATATGTACCGGCCAACTGGAGCAAATACCAACTTGCAGTGGGTAAGACAACTGGATTTTTCTAGATTCCGTACATTCAAAAATGCTATATCTTGAGTTCAGGGAAATTGTCTTTTTATTTTTTGCTCTTGTAGCTAATTCAAAACCAAATATGTCTTCAGCTATGTTAGTCTGATTCTGACATGTTTATGACACTTCATTTTAAACTGAAATTAGGAAACCTTGTTATAAAATAACCAAGTCCAAGTGATACGAGTCTTGTCTTTTAATGTAATATGTTCATTATAGTCTTCTTGCTGATGCCGTTCTGCAACTGCAGTGTGCTGTTAACTACAGTTCGGAATCCATCCCAAATGGAATTGGATTTGGGGGACGGGTTAATCATTTTGGCCTCTTTGTCTCGGCCAGTTTTGATACGGGCCAAACTTTTGAGTGTACTACATTTGGAAGTCCTTGCCTCTCAAAATCTAACAGGATATTCCCAGAAGTGATTGAATGCTGGAGTGTTTTTCCAAAAGAAGTGCAGCAAAAGAGTAACACTGCTCTCAAAGGTACCGTATTAGAGAGGTTCAAGGAAGACCGCAATATGCTTAACATGGTAGGGCTTGCGAATTCCAGTGAGTAATATATACGGCAGTATTATAAATTCGTGTATACTGATTTATTTCCCAATTATGTTGTTCCTCTTTGCTTTTCCCTCTCCCTTTTCAACGGTCAGGCACATTTTTGCTGGTTGATGTGGCTATCTATGTTTGTATGAAACAACATTTGTGTAAATCAATTATTAATAATCAAAGATGACAGCGTTCTATGCTGGAGCAGTTGATCTATCATAATTGTACTAGTGTGTAACCTCTGCAAAAATGCACGGGTGTAACATGTTTTTAATATATAACATTATATTTATATTTGGCACAATATTAGAAGTTGTATATAAGCACTATTCTATACAAATATAGATAGCTTTATGAATATTCAAATAATTAGATGTATAAGCATTATTTGTACAAATAGGTAGCTATATAAATATTCAAATAATTAGATATATAGCTATTGTGCTTTGTTCATTGTGAAGCATATTGTCACCGAAAACAACTCCAATAATATCACTAGAAAGTTTCTAAAGTATAAATGGGCAAGTGTCTCTTTTAGCCACATGAGAACTATATCTGATGTTAAAATAGTAGCCTTAACAGTTTGAGAATATAGGTTTGTTGCACTAATCTTATGGCATTACAGAATCCACATGTAGAGGTGGCAATCGGGTCAGTCGGGTCGGGTTTGGGTCGGGTCAGGTCAAGTCGGATCATATTGGGTTCGGGTAATATCGGGTCAGTCTACTCTTTCGGGTCGAGTCAGGTCGGGTTCGGGTGGTTATCGGGTCGGGTCATTTCGAGTCAAATAATGTATCGGGTCGGGTCGGGTTTGGGTCGGGTCATTATCGGATCAGGTTACATAATCGCATTACTACAATTTTTTACCATTAAATTTAGTTTTTAACCTATTATTTGGTTTAATTACTTCATTATTAGGTTAAAGGTATCAATCTAAACACAAAATCACTTTCATTTTGATCAAAATTAAGCTTAATAATTGTCGGGTCATCAATTTAATCGGGTCAGTATCGGGTCGGGTCAACATCGGGTCGGGTTTGGGTCGCTAGTAATCGGGTCTTGTCGGGTTACGGGTCATCATCGGGTCGAGTCGGTTTCGGGTCATAATATTTTCGGGTCTTGTCGGGTTACGGGTCATCATCGGGCCGAGTCGGTTTCGGGTCATAATATTTTTGGGTCTTGTCGGGTCGGGTTTGCTCGGGTTCGGGTCGGGTCACTCGAGTCGGGCCAGGCTTGCCAGCCCTATCCACATGACTAATTGGACTGTAAGCTATAACATAGATACACAAACTTCAAACAATTGAAGAGAAGCAAGTTAAATGCAACTGAAATGCCGGTTTATTAAAAATAGTAAATGGATACTAAAAGTCCTGAAAATTGGTAGAAATTAGCCTTGATATTAGTAGAGAAACTGAGTAAATTTTGGTGAATTTTGGGACATTATAAGTATATTTAAGTTGACCTGCAAAACTGCTCATGATGAACAATTCTGACAGTTTCTGCAAATGGATTGATTAGTGAATGTTACTGATAAATCCCTGACCAAAGCACTAAGCCAATGATCTAAGGTTGTGTAATTAACTCCAGCACTCAGCAAAGAATTAATAGACACCCTCCCAGCACTGAGCAAAGGAGAACTCAAGCACACAACCAAGAGTTTTGGTTTCAGAACAATGTTCAGAAAACAGGTATAATTTTCAAGATAATCTGCCTTTATTGATGGGTGTTCCGTGGTTTATATAGGCCAAGGACACTTGCATTAAAACGTTCATATAATCCTAAGGCTCAGAATGATCCTTAGCCTACTTAGAAAAGGACAGATGCATTAATAAAACTAAAATGAGGACAAAGATAATAAAACATAAAGCATAAAGCAGATTTCAGAGCTCTTGTTTTCTTGTGCAGGGGTTTTAAAAAGGCTTTGGCTTGTCTTGAGCCCTTTGTCTGTTGACTCCCATATATGAAATTCCTCACAAAACACGTAGAACTCGAGTCCTTCAAAAAAGGTAGGAGCAGTTACCTCAAAATGCACACAGAGTTGCTGAATTGCTACATGTTGTAGGATATTGCCTTGTTTGTTTTTTCTGGACTGAAATTGAACTAGTGATGGACATAGGACCTTTTGGAAATGGCCTGCATATTTACAGGATGATAGTCTTGAGCTGGATTAGGCTAAAAAGACAATAATGGGAGACATGAAATGAAATAATGGGAGACATGAAAAGATATGTAAATAGTTGCCTAATAAAGGAATGGTGTAAAATATAAGCTTTAAGTTTGTGGTGTATATTGTGTGATGTGATTGACATATGCTTGTAATATCCTCCCTAGCTTGTACTATAAATAGAGGTGCTTGGTACTTGCCATAACCAAGCTAAGTCTAAGTGTAATATCTCTCTAAAAACATCTCTCTTGTAAAATATATCCTCTTTTTATAATATATGCTTTCCCTTATTCATAATCTTATCTTACCATTTTATAATAATACTTTTGTATATACTTTGATCCTGTAAAACCTCCTTTGTGGTTGTACTCACTATGTGTCCGTAAACTTGGTATCAGAGCCCATGGTGAATTTGTGGGTTCAATAAGTCCCTCTTTTTGAAGTTGCTCTACTTCTTTATGAGCCAGAGTGTAGTGATTTGGATTCAGTCCCATATCACTGGCTTTTGTGGGATTTATATCTTCATTTTTCTTGAATGGCAAAGTTATGAAGAATTCTGGATTTTGCCATAAGGGTGAGTTGCATTTTTTGAGGAACACAGAATGTGAGTCAGCACATGAGGTGTTGACTATTTTTTCTGTTATGGGACTAAGAATTTCCAGAGAATAAAGACGTTAGACTTTTGTCCAAGGTAACAAATGATTTTTTATGTTTAAGACCCTTTGGATGCCAAGACACTCTTTTGAGACCATGAAGGACATCAAATCCCAATATGAAATCTTTTCTAGTGAGATTGGATCCAAACACTTTGGATTTGACTTAGGGATTGAGCTCCCATGGATCCCTACTGCTAGTGACCTGGACCTGGTTGTGACTGAGCTTGGACTGATGGCATGAGGACTGGCTTTAACTCCTGTTCCAACCTCCCCTTCTTGACTTAGATTTGACCTCAAATCCTCAGCTTCCTCTTCATCAGATTCTCCATAATAAGGCCTCAGATCCCTATCATTGAAGGTACCATGAACCCTATACTTCCATGGCAGGTTGATCTGGTAGGCATTAGGACCAATATTTTCAGTGACCTCAAAAGGCGCATCTGCCCTAGGCATCAACTTGTTTTTCCTCTTCTCAGGGAATCTGCCTTCCTCGGGTGTAACCATACAAGATCTCCTAGTTCAAATTCTCTTGCCTTCTTAGATCCCTTATTAGCCTTATACCCCTCATTGGCCTTCTCTATCTGTTTCTTGACCTGAGCATATATCTACTGCTTTTGCTCCACCATTTTATTAGCATCATAGTTGACTGAGCTCCTCTTGACTGGTGCTAGATCAGTTGGCATTAGTGGATTCTCACAATAAACAACCTCAAAAGGACTCTGACCTATGCTGCTAGAAGAGGTCCTGTTGAATGCAAACTCTGCAGGAGCCAACTTCAGATCCTAGTCCCTTAAAGACTTAGCCATAGTACATCTCAGGATCCTCCCCATAGTTTTGTTGGTTGTCTCAGTTTGTCCATCAGTCTGTGGGTGGTGAGAGGTGCTGAATATAAGTTTAGTTTTCAGCAGCTTCCACAGAGTCCTCCAGAAGTGACTCTTAAACTTTGTATCCCTGTCTGATACAATGGTCTTAGGAACCCCATGAAGCTTGAACACCTCTTTGAAATATAGATCAGCAACCCCAACAACATCTCCAGTCGTGTTGAAGGCATTAAAGTGTGCCATTTTACTAAATCTATCAATAACCACCATGATATAGTCCTTTCCCCTTTGGGTCCCTGGAAGTGCCACAATGAAATCCGTGTTGATGTCTTCCCAAGGCCTGTTAGGGACTGGTAGAGGAGTGTAAGGACCAATCTGGAAGTAAGACTTCGACTGTTGACAGGGTGCACATGTTCTGATAATATCTTGCACATAACCTAGCATTTTTGGCCAATAGAATTGTTCCTACAGGATTTCATAAGTCTTCTGCACCCCAAAGTGTCCAGCAAGACCACTTGAGTGAGCTTCTCTTATCAGTAAACCTCTATAAGCCCCCTTTGGAATGCAAAGTCTGTTTCCAAGGAAAAGAAACCCATTCTGAGTCAAGTAATTGCTCCCCTTCTTTATTTGACCTGATTGTTGAAGCTCCCATTCCTCCTTGAAATCAGGATCCTTAGTGTAAAGGTATTTCATGTACTCAAATCCAATCACCCTTTGCTCCATAAAAATCAACATGATATACCTCCGTGATAGAGCATAAGCTACAATGTTATCCTCTCCCTTAATGAATTTGCTAAAGAATGAGAAAGATTGCAGAAATTCCACCCATTTGGCATGCCTTGGATTGAGCTTGTGTTGTCCATTGATATACTTGAGAGTCTCATGATCAGAATGAAGTACAAAAGGTCTATACTTCAGATAATGACTCTAGTGGTTCAACGCCTTGGCAATAGCATAAAACTCTTTATCATAGGTAGAGTAGTTGAGCTTTTCCCCATTCAACTTCTCACTGAAATAGGCAACAGGTTTATGTCCTTGCATCAACACAACACCAATGCCTACCCTACTAGTATCACAGTTGACTTCAAACAGCTCATTAAAATCTGGTAAAATAAGGACAAGTGAATTGCACAACAGTTTCTTAATCTCCTCAAATGAATTGGCAGCTTTCTCACCCCACTTAAACTCTCCTTTCTTCATGCACTCAGTGATGGGTGCCATGACTGAACTGAAACCTTGAATAAATCTTCTGAAAGAAGCCAAGCCATGGAATGTCCTCACCTCTGTGATGTTTTTGGGAGTTGGCCAGGTCTTGATGGCCTCATGATGTAGAATTAGCACGATCTGGGTAGAGAAAATAATCGTGACAAATTAATAAACTTACGCAGCGGAATTATTTGAAATTTAACGTGAGATATGTTGTATTCGAACGGTATTTTCGTGAATGTAGAACAAGTAACGGGGATAGATAGAAGTGGATCTCGCTCTCCGCCTCGCAAGGTACGAACTTGAAACACTCAAACAATCAACCTCGCAAGGAAGATCAAAAGACTGAACTCGCAAGCTTAATCAAACAAAGTTGCAAACGAAAACTTCTATTAAAATCTGAATATCACGTTACAAATAGGTCCTATTTATAGTCCTATTCGAAGTCAC